>JACDJE010000269.1:1144791-1224523 GCA_016647715.1 Pavo muticus
CGGCGCGAGGGGAGCGGGTGGGGGGCTCGGCGGAGGCGGCGGCCCCAACATGGCGGATCCCCGCGGAGGGGCTGCGTGCCGCCTACCCCCTCCCCTGCCGGGGCACTGGGCGGTGGGGGGAGCTCGGTGCCGGCGGTGGGTCCCGGCACCGTGGGGAGGGCCGGGATCTCTCGGGACGAACAGGCTGCCCGGCTCATGCGCTCCGGCCCTCCAGCCCCGCTCCTGTCACAGCCGCCCGCAGCGCTGCGGGCTGCCCTGTTGGCCGCAGTCCCGCCGGTAAATGACAGCCGGAAAGGAGCGCGGGGCCGTCGGGCAGGCCTGGCTGCCGAGCAGGGGAGCTGGGGAAGCAGAAGTGCTCACGGCATTGCCGAGGCGTCTCTCCTCCTCTGTTTTGCAGAGGCCATGTTGTGTGTCTGTAACCGTGGCCATCCATCCGGGTTCCCTCCCGAGCTGTCACACTTCTCTTCCCCTCACCTGAGCCGCTCCTGGGGTGGCCCTGTGTCACCTCGGCTCTCCCTCTCAGTGCGGCTGATGGCACCACGCAGCGCGGTGACAGCACGAGGCAGGAGGGTATGGCACAAATCATGCAGTGTTGCACAAGTGGCTCTTTCCGGTGCAAGAGCAGAAATGACGGGGCATGTTGCCTCAGCGCCGGGAGGAAAGGGGAGTCCTTTGCTCCCGGTCAGCTGTCTGTGGCCAGAGATGTTCATCTCCTGAGAAGCAGAGAAGACAGCAGAAAAAAGCTTGTCTCAAGGATGCACTGTTTCTCCTCCCCTTGGTCAGTCAGCACAGCTGCAGGTTAGGTGCTGCAGGTCCTTCTGGAAGGCTCCTGCCTGGGGCTCAGCCTCCTTGATGCAGCTACCTATGCTGGTCCGGGTGGCCCAGCTGGCTGCTGCTAGCTGTGCTGGTGGCTTTTGGGAAGCATAGAGCAGAGGGTCGAGTTGTGAGCCTGGGTGTCAGGGTGTCCCACACTGCTGGTCACAGTGAGCTGCCAGCACGGTGTGTGTGGTAAGGGGGCTGCAGCTGTTGGACACTTAAGATGGGTGAAGGAAGGCACTGCGGCTGTTAGTAGGCAGCACCACGGACATCAGAGACCCATTCAGAGCCCAAGGAACCTGGTTATGGCAAAGAGGAAAGTGAGTGAGCTAAAACCTTCCTCCCCAGCCCTTCTGAATCCTGCACAGCCCATGCATGCCAGCAGATGGGAGAAACACTGAGTTTCAGAGCTCTGCAGCAGTCTCCAGTGACTGGTTGAGTACTCCCAGTTGAAAATAGCCACCTGGCACCAAAACACAGCGTCCCACGGAGCAGGTTAGCTGGGTCTGCCTCCTCTCCCAGGCAGCAGCGCGGCTTGCTCTCTGTGCTGCATGGTGGTGGGTTGGGGGATGCTGCTCAGCTTCAACCCCCACCCCAGCTGTTGGATTTTTGGCTCTGAAGCCTCGGCACTTGCTGCCATTCTTTCCTTGATAAATGTGAGAGACAGCAGTGCTGGGGGGGGGGGGGGGAAGATTAGGAATGGTAGGAGGGGTTTGTTCCAGTCTGGACTGGTCCAGTCTGGTTCTTCTCTTCCTGTCACCCTGCGAACAATGCTGCTGCCGCTGTGGCTGATGCTTGCGCCACTGCAGCCCCCTCCCCATGTGTTTGGGGCTGTGGTGAGTGCAGGGAGGTGCTCCATTCTCTCCCCCCTCTGCCTGGGGTGGGCTGAGTACACCGGCCTCTTTCCCTCTCACTGCCAGGGGAGAGCAGGCAGCCACCAGCTCCCAGGATGTAAAACCCATGAAAAAGAGGGATTTCCATAAGAATTTGCACGGGGTGGCATTGTCTGGTGGTAAACAGCCATGCAGGATTTTCTCCTGCTTTACTGGAGGCAAGAGGAAGGCTCACTGCATCCTCCGATGCTGCAGCTGCATGGAGGCAATCTGCTTATGTGTCCGGGTTAGTTTGGTGCTGGTGGCTGTTTCTTTTTATTTTGTGTTTTTAAAGAAAAAGCTGATGCAGGTGTATAATGGGAGCAATGCTCAGCTGGAGTGTATGATTTGAGAATGATTCAATCTCTCCAATTAAAGGAGAGACAGTGTGCTCTGGCAGGGAGTTTGTACTGTCTCTTCCTGAAGGGATGCTTAATCATGTAATGGACTAATTCGAGTTTAATGGCAAATTTCAGTTTGAAATGCAGTTGATCTAGTGCAGGAGAGAATTGATGGGAGAACTGCTGGCAGACCTGCATGCTCCTTGGGGCAGCTAGCACAGCCACACTTCCCTCAGACTGCCTCACAGAAATGCCTTGGCACTGGGCTGGAAAAGACCCATTGTGCCAGAAGAATAGCTTGTGTTATTTGTGGACCTGAGGAGCTGGTGCCTCCGAGTCTGTCTGTCTGCCTGTGTGAGGTCGTTTCTAGACATTTAGGGTTTGGCTCCTAGATATTTTATTTCAGATAATTAGATTTTTTAATTATTATTTTTTGTTTATTTTGGTACTTGAGAGATGCGGTGGATCATTTTAGCAAAGAAAATGAATTATGCTCAGTTTTGTAGGCCTGTCTGTGTCAGGCTTGGGATCTGAGGGCCATATCAGCTAGAAAGGGCTCAGGTTAATGCTCATAGGGCACATCATGCTGACACAGTTGCTTTGGAAGAACTATGATCTTTGGACAACTAGGGTTTTTCTTGTTCCTAGGGATAATGTTATTTGGTACGAAGTACAGCTTTGCTAGTCAAGCTGCGTGCAGTCAGACTCTAGGCACCTGCTGATAAGTTTACAGATGGTATATAAATACATGCATATGGGTGTCACTTGAGTATTAGGAAGCAAAGCACATACCCACAACTTCAAGCTCACTGTTAAGTGCAGAACACTTGTATACCTACTTTAGAACCCTTATACAGTGGAACTCATCATTCATGCTTCATCACATAGACAACGTTGGCATTATCCATATGAATTATGGGCATCTGCTACGCCTCTGTGGCTCAGAATGGTTGTCCTGCTCTACTGCAGCAGAGCAAACTAACTCTTTGTTAGTTAAATTACTTGCCTTATGGAATAAAATTAGTATGCTTTGAAATCATATTTTCATCTCCAAATGTCTCTTTCATGCAGATTTGCCACTGTGAAATAAGTCAGACTGTTTTCTATACACTTGTGTAGATTTTTCAGACAAATAATTTTTGTTTAAAGGAAATTCCTACGGGCTTTTGGAACTTAGAGCCGTTCATGGTTAACTTACTACAGAAAATGATTGGATTTCATTCTGACTTCATGGAAGCTGCTTCTCTGCGTGCTTTCTTCTTGGGCATGTGAGAGCATTTATCAGAATAGTACTGCTGATTGTATTTGTCCAGAGCATGTCCTTTTATGTGTTGCACTAAAGGTCATGCATTCCCCCTAGAAGTACCTGCATTCAGTGACTTATTTCACTAGGAAGATAAACTTAATTCCAAAATTATTGGGATTTGTACAAGTTCTTGAGCACAGTAAGTACAGCATTATGACAGTACAGTGGGGCTCCTGGCTTATTTTAAGGAAGTGGTTTTGTATGCATAATCTGAAAACAAAATGCTACTGACTTCTTGCTTTAATGAAAGAAAGGGATGATAAAACACACTGCATATATGTTAATTCTAGATGGCAGAATTCCATAAGCTCCATAATTCAATCACAGTTTTGTTGGCAATATGAAGCTGGGAGGAGTGGCTGACGTGCCAGAGGACTGTACTGCCATCCAACAAGACTTGGACAGGCTGGAGGGTTGGACAGAGGGGAACCTAATGAGGTTCAGCAAGGGCAAATAGAGAGCCCTAGGCCTGGGGAGGAATAATCATGTGCATCAGTACAGGTTAGGGGCTGACCTACTGGAAAGGAGCTCTGCAGAGAAGGACTTGAGGGTCTTGGTGGACAGAGGGGGGACCATGAGCCAGCAGTGTGCCTTTGTGGTCAAGAATGCCAATGGTATCCTGGGGCACATCAAGAACAGTGGTTAGCGGGTTGAGGGAGGAGATCCTCCCCCTCTACTCTGCCCTGGTGAGGCCACATCTGGAGTACTGTGCCCTGTGCTGGGCTCCTCTGTTCAAGGAAGACAGGGACCTACTGGAAAGAGTCCAACAGAGGGCCACAAAGATGATGAGGGGCCTGGAAGCATCTCCTGTATGAGGAAAGGGTGAGACCTGGGGCTGCTCTTCCTGGAGAAGGGAAGGCTGCGAGAGGATTCCATCAGTGCTTATAAATATCTAACGGATGAGAGTCAAGTGGATGGGACCAGGCTCTTTTTGGTGGTGCCCAGTGGCAGAACAAGGAGCGGTGGGAACAAACTGGAGCGCAGAAGTTCGGTCTGAACATGAGGAAAAACATTTACTTGGATGTTGACAGAGCACTGGTGCAGGCTGCACACAGAGTCTGCGGACTCCCCTCATCTGGAGATACTCAGAGCCCACCTGGACACTTTCCTGTGCAACTGCTGCAGAGAGCTGCTGCTGTGGGGGTTGGGTTGGGTGATACCCAGAGGTCCCCTCCAACCACTACAATTCTGTGATAATATATCAAATAATTTTGAGTATTTTTAATATTATATGCTACAGAATGCTTATGCTAATTTATAGCTAAAGTTGATTTCTCTTTGCTGTGGAAAAGTTACTCTCGAGTTACAGTAGTTTATCTTTCTAGTAGCAAGAATAACTGGAGGAATATACTTTGGTGGTTTGCTTAACCGTAATGCAGTTGAAAAGATGATTGTTTGGGTTAGGAGATTCCCAGAAGCCAGATCTTTGTAGTCTGCACATGTAGTCTCATTTAAATAATGAGAGCAGCAAAGACTTATTTTTTTAACAATACATTGGTACATTCTGGATTTCATGCCATAGACCACAACAAATTTGTGGAAACTTTAGCATATGCTGGGTTTTCACACAACCAGTTCTTCTGCACTTTGTTTATTTCTGTGAAAGTGATGGTTCCTTTCAGAAGGAATAACTTCTCGGCACGGCTGGTTAGTGTCTCTTGACTGCTTTTTGTGTTCTTCATACTGAGTTGTCATTGCTTTGCCTTAATTTTAGCCGTGTACTTTAGAAAGCTGCTTTGGTGTTGCGTATAACAGCCTTAGTCTCTATGGGCAAGCTGAAATGCTTCCTCATTCTCGAAGGCCAGCATAGGTTTGCTTCTTTTTCATGTCTTGCTCATCTCTGGATTTGTACGTATGGTGTTCAGCTTCACTATTTAAAGCACTGTTTTCACCCACAGAGCTTTTTCACCCACATGCCACCTTGGTTCACAGCAGGGAAAGGGAAGGTGGCAAAGGAATTACAAAGTAGAAAAGGGAACTGAGGACAAATTGTAACAGTTACACGTATTTCTGGGAGGGTGGTCAGACATTGAGGCCTTCCTTGAAGCAGGAGCTCTTTGCCTCCAGGTTAAAGATCTTCCGGCTCAGGCAACAGAAGATGGACACGAGCAAGCAGTGCCCACTGTGTGTCTGAGCAGTGCGTCATACATGTGACTCGGTCTCACTCAGAGCTTATGTTCACTGCTGGAAACAGCGCTGTGTGTGATTGTAGACTTTCCTAAGGGGAAGTTGCAGACCTCCTTATATGCAGAACTGAAAATGCACGTTACATGTTCTATGATGAAGTTTTTATTTCATTCTGGCTATCAAATTTACCTTTGTATGCATTTCTTCCCACAGGGCAAAATCTCTGATCAAGTTTACAACTATCCAGAAGGCTTAGGAGAAGTGCTTTATAGAGAACAGTTCGACTTCAACGCTGAGCCACCTTGGGAACCTAGCTGATGATAGTAGGGTTCCATCTCCTAACTTGTCCATGTAAGTCTTTTTTCCTCGCCCTTCATCTGCATATGGGCGGGTAAACACTTCCAAAACTGTGAATAGTTTGTATGGCTTTCTGATCAGCAAGATAACTCTCTTTATGTAGAGATTATTGAAATATGCTGTGATTATTGAAAGCTGAAAAACAGAAGTGTGCGTGGTGTCCTGGGCCTTCATTCAGTGGAGCACTGTAATTTTTGTACTTATGTAATGCTTTTCTCAACAGTGTTATCAGTTTCTGTGGGACTAAAACACATGTGAGTAAGCTTTGTAAATAGTTACTTTTCTGAGCTAGGACCACTAGTACAGAAATCCTAAAACAAAATGCAGTAGCTTCAGTCTGCGTTAGTCATGACTTGATACTGCTTGGCTATTAACATTAAATCATGATTTTTCTGAGTACTGTGTGATTTCTGAGGGCGTTTTATACTGAAGTAGTTAAAATAGTTAAAATCTGCTATTGTAAACAGTAACTTGCTGCTCGTGAAGGGTGTGCCTCCCCAAATGCCTGTCTCCATTATTTGCTGCTCGCTGTTCACTTCCACAAATAGTTGTAGTTGAGCTGCTGTAGAAGGTGGAATTCTGTGCTGAATGGATATCATACACCAAGTACAACGGCCTTTAAATTTTAATAGGCAAGCGGTTACTAGAGCAGAACAAAACCCACGATAAGTTAAAGCGAACAAATGCATGTAGCTGATTTCAAGGAGTACAGAAGACTCTGGAATGTGTGAGGTTATTCTGTTCTGTTAACATAAAGCAATAGCTTCATACAGTTTTAACAATACCCTTAAATCATAGAATCATTAAGGCTGGAAATGCATTTGTAGCATCTGCGTTGAGCTGATTTTGCATCAGTATTACTTCTCTCCAGATTATCTGGTGTTTTTAATGTAGAACTTAAGAATGAGAATGGTTAGGTGTGACTAACTGAACAAGGTACTGCTTAAAGTCCACAGCAAGTTTAACTGCTGGTTGTGGTAGTCTCCTAATAAGGTACTCACTTCAGTGACACTGCCCTATGAAATAATGTGGTAAGGGAAGCACGGGGTGAGCACAGCTTATCGTGATTGCTATCTTTTCTCTCCAGGGATGGGGTTCTTCTGGCTGTGTTTAAGACATGATGGAATTAGCCAAATATAGCTGGCTCTGCATAGAGCGCTGTTCTTTTCAAGTGAATATAGCTAGAGCTGAAAATTCCCTGAATATTGGTGTTGTTTTATTGGTAACTTGATTATTTTTTTTGTAAGCCAAAGATCTAAGAAAGTTTTCTTGCTTAGCTTCTGAGCTTCAGTATGTAGGTAGAATTGTCTTCTGTGATGGTTTGTACTTCAATAGGAAGAAAGCAAAGAAGCAGTTAAAAGATAGGAAAGGCAGCAGAATCTTCAGGAGGAGGGAGGCAATATAGTATAAAGGCTTAAGGTACTGGAAAGTAAATTGGATTTCTTAAACTGTTCAGTCAGTATTACTTCAGAAGCTTCCTTCTTTATGGAGAAGGCTGTTCTCTTCACTGAGACTGCAGCAAGTAGAGTGAGGTGCAGCTTGTCCTAGAATGGAAGTGCCGCTGGATTTGCTGCATTCTGTGCACTTACTTTGCTCTAGGATCTCTTATGTCTTCAATACAAGTAAACTGTACGTAAATGTAAGTAGTTCAATAGTGAATGTAGTGGTGATGTATGTAGCAGTGCTCTGTAAATGTTTGCCAGTAAGTCGGTGTGTTTTGATGTGCTGAAGCAGGGATAACTGCTTCAAATGCAGCTGGGAAGTATTTGAGTTAGCCAGCTAATTGGTAGTTCGAGTCCTGTTCAACTTGTGATTTAATGGGGGGAAAAGGTCAACTGAGCTTTTAAATGTAGCTATTAATTTTGTTACAGCAGGACTCGTATAAAAATCTTCTGTCTGAAGGTGTACTTATATTCCCATTAAATTTGCTTCCTTTCTGAATTCTTCCCCTCCCACTTCTGTCCTTGTATTACACTGGAGAACAAGGAAGAACTTGGGATGTAGTTCTGTCTTGCTCTTCAAGCTCTGACTTCCTGAGCAAACAACCTGGCAGCTATGGCCTGAAGTATTGGTCTGTCCTATTTATTGCTATATCTGGTAGATCAGAAATGGGGGAATTACCAATGGAAATATGCCCTGTTAACCATCCCTGCCTATGCCCAGTGCAAGTAGCTGTTATTTGGACCCACTGGCCTCAAAGGCTCTTTTGGCTTTCTGTCTAAATGGGGCTGGGTGGCAGTCATGAAACAGGAGAGCTGGGAAGGCAGTGAGGGGCTGGGGTCAGTGGGGAGAAGGGACCTGGCTATGGACTAAGGGTTAGAGGGAAGAGATCACTTTGCATTATTAGCACTTTTCCTTGCCTATATGTTACCATGCAAGTACCTGTGCATTTCCAAGGGTATTCCTGCTGGCAAGCTGTGCTAGCTTATCAGCTTTCAATAATGCACTCAAACATCAATGAAGAGGGAAAAAAATTCTCAAAAGGGTGCCTCTTGCACAAGTCTAACCCTTGAGTGATACTCTGCATGACCCTACTGAGGGGCACATTGGAGATGCAGAATATCCACCATCATTGTAAACAGACAAACCTGTGACTTGATTGACAGTTGTGACTGAATGATGTCCACTGAGTGCAACAGTGTCTTAGAGTAGTTTTTCAAGTTAACTCTGAATGTAAATGGGCATTTTTTGGTACTGAAAACAAAGGACTCGTGTTTCTGCTTTTCTGGTGCACCTGCTTTGGTGTCTGATTGGTGGTGTTAGTGACAAAATGTTTCTGCTTTTTTGATCTCTTATTCTCAAAGAACCAGAACAGTAAGGAACGTGAGATGAAGCTCTCCTACTTCTTTACGATTTTTGCATTGGCGTAATTGTTAATCTTATTTATATTGCCTAATAAGACACGTAGCTGAGAGGCATTACTGGGAACCTGTCTGGTTTGCAGGACTTCGTTCTTTGCAGAGGAAGCTTTGAGTGGGGAAAAATAAAACAACTTTTTTTTTTTTCAGACCAACCAATATGTAGTTCTGACAGCATAATGAAGAATGGAAATGTTATGAGTTCTTTGCACATGACAAGCACGTGTTTGGGCACTTCTTGGAGTATTTTAATTTTCTTGTTCCAGGTGTTGGCATTAATTGCAGTGTTTACACATTCGAACTTTTATCTTGAAGTTCTTCATCTGGGAAATCATCATGTTAAATCCCGAGGGGCCTGAAGATGTATTGCTTACTTCAGAGAAAGCAGTTGTGTGCCTACATAGAAACCTCGTACTGTTTGACAGCTTTGTTTGCCCTTATGAAGTATACATCCCAGAGCATTGCGCAGGCTGACGCTCTGGGAGTATAACAGCTGGTGAAGTTTGTAAAAACTATGACTTAGCAATAAGTCAGCATTCCTAACGTGGACTGAACTTTGTGCTCTAATCATTTCTGACTCTATGCTACAGATATAGAAGTCTGAAATCATCCTTCCGATTTCCTTTTGCGTGTGATCATTATGTACACCTTCTTGATTCTTCCTTTGAGGTTGGGGGCAGAACGAGAGTAAGGTTCTATAGTACAATCCCTGATTGCTCTGCATTTGTTAAAGAAAAATTCTCTTCAATATGCACCATTTTGTGATGTTGCTGACAGTACTGGTAGGAGTTTTGGTTTTCCCCTTGAGAACTGAAGTCTCCTTTTTCCTATCTTGCCCTCACCAAGGCTGAAGAGAAGTAATTTCTTCTGGTGCAGGAGACACGGGAGAGGAGAGGGATGAGCTGAGGCAGAGGACAGAAGTTGGCTGACGTTAGCTTTTTTTACTGGGTGGGTTTTGCAAAATGGAAAGTTCAGATGTCACAGGCATGCTTAGAAAAAGGAAGCGCTCTTCAGCAGGCCTGGGGAAGGTTATACTGAGTTGTTCTGGTTTCTTGCAAGCTGTTCCATTTGCCTGTACAAGTGTGTGGATTCATTTTCCTCAATGCCTCTTGACCAGAAGGTGCTCTTAGTAAAATGAAGTATAGGAGACAGCCTCTTAGGAAGTGACTTGCATCACAGCTACCAACAAGCTCTTGCTGCCTGATTACTCCTTGCTCTGGTTTAAAGCTGATGTGATCAATTAGTTGAGTGAAACACAAATGTTTTCACCATCTTTCATAGAGCTTTCTGTTTGTCTGAAACTAATATGTTCATTTTTGCTCTCAAAAGCATTTTTCCTCAACTTACTCTAAGTTGAAGACTAAGTTAGATCTTAAGTAAGTTTACCAGTAAGTGTTCTTACTGTTATTCCTGTTTTTGAGGAACTAAGGGTGGTAGAAGGACTTCATTCTCTCCATGCTTTATTTGAATGCGTTCTTTTCTTCTTTCCCACAGGATCTCCCTAAAAGGTAAAAGGTAGCTTTTGGAGAAAAGTTGGCAACTTGTCTCTGTAAACTCTACTGACACCAGAATCGTTAACTACAAAAAAAATCTTTCTTTTAAAAGTACTATAAAATTAGTCTAAATCCACTCCCATGTAACTCAATAAAAACAGGGGCTTGAAGAGAAAAAAGGCAGCTATTGTTTAGACCAAGCTTGGTGTGCAGTCAGCACACCAGCAGCAATTAGCCTGCAGGGTGTGTGCATGTCTGCTGAGTCTGAAATCTATTCAGTGCTCGTTACTGGTGCCATTGAGTGTCCTCAGACCTTCCAACAGTGCAGATCTGTGCTTTGTCCCAGAGGGGTGAATGGAGGTGCGTGGTAGTGCAGTGGAAGGGACTCTGACTGTCTGCAGGCTTTGGAGTGTTGGAAGTGCCTCATAGTACCAGAGAGGTGGGAAAAGAAAAGAAAATCTAGTTAGTACCCTTTTATATGCAAGTAGTCCTTAAAATAATTCAGTTTTGTTTTCAGACTGTTCAGCAGGCTTGTACGAAGTGTCAGGGAATTTGGAGCTTATGGTCAGAAATGCAGGATTTGCCCAACAGTGCGAGGGAAGAAACCTAGCTCAGTTATGAGGCTTCTGTCAGCCCAGTCTCTTCTCACGTGCGTTCATTTGGTTGCAGCAAGTTAGAGTTCTGACGGATCAGGTGTGGAGATGAGAAACTGGAGTCAGGGAAGGTCATCCTTCACAGGGCTGCCCTGCTAGAGTCTTGCCATTGAGTCTTGCTGAACTTCAGAAGAAGTTATGAGCCCGATGTGTCCAAAGGATGCTGTAGATTGCCGTGTAACACAACGTAGAGTTTTGGCTGAAATGAACGCCCCTCGGTGTAACAAAATGAGAAACTTGTGGTTTTTGAATGGCTGATGTTACCTGCTATATTTGAATGAGCTGCTGAAAATGGAAATGGTTTTGCCTTTGCGTGTGTTCAGGATGGTTGTTTGCTTATTCCTCTCTGGGTATTTTTCTGTCAGCTGGATGACAAAAGATCTATTGTAGGAGAAAGAAAGTGTAACAGAACATTAAACAACTGCCAAGTTCCTGAGGATGCATGGAGGACTTTTAAACTTAGTTAAACATTGGGCTGCTTAAGTCATAGCAGGAAAGAATTATTCTAAGAAGTCTAAACTCTGCTGTTAACACTTTAGATATATTCATGTTGGTTTTTTTTACCGTTAGTTTTCTACAACTTGAGAATCGTATCAAATTTTCAGTGAAGTACTGATGCCAAATTTCTTTCCAGGAAAAAGTTACTTTGCTACTCTGCTACTGGAAAGCAGGGATGTTTCATGGAGCTGATTGTGTTCAGGTCTTTGTTCTAATTAGCTAGGAAATCAAGGATGCTGTGTGCATACCTGTTCAGAGTGTGACAGCAGCTGCATGAATATGGCTGTAGTGTTCACGTTTGTTTCATCAATCCCAAGTCAAACTTAACTCTTAAGTAGGCTTTTTTAAGGGATTTTATCTGTTACTCACAAACTTCAAAGAAGATGGAACTCCGAATGTGATGTTCCTGGTTGTTGCTGTGTCTGCCACCTAGGTGTTGTTTTTATGACTATAATTTACTTAGCACACTGATGTCAAGATTTATCTTACTCTTTCATAATTGTTTTGGATCTCCAGGATTCACTTAGGTGTATGACTCACCTAACGCAAGTATGCTGAGTAAGAAGCATGCTTGTCTTTATCATTCATCTCCTGAATGTAACTGAAAGTTCTAATTGCCACAGAGCTAAATGCACCTGGCAGTAAGACATTCTGCTGAGAAGCAGAGGTGGCACACTCAAAGTGAGCTGTGCAGAAGGCTCACAAAGCTCGTGTCAGGGTTTTCCTTGCTATTGTCTATGAAGACAAGAAGAAAGAGCAGCTGTTCCATAGCTGGTTTTCTTACTATTAGCTGAGTGAAAATAAGCTTCATCAACATTGCTAACAATATGAAAAGAAGTTATGTTGCACATTGTGATTTTATTTGTTTACTGTGGGGAGGTGATGGAACAAACATGAGCCAGAGCTAGTGGCATGGCCTCGGGACCGTTTGAATCATAGAATCACAGAATGGCCTGGGTTGAAAAGGACCACAGTGATCATCCAGTTTCAACCCCCCTGCTATGTGCAGGGTCGCCAACCACCAGACCAGGCTGCCCAGAGCCACATCCAGCCTGGCCTTCAATGCCTCCAGGGATGGGGCATCCACAACCTCCTTGGGCAACCTGTTCCAGTGCGTCACCACCCTCTGTGTGAAAAACTTCCTCCTAAGCCAGAAGCCAGAACTGCCTTAACTTTTGGAGTCTTAGGGAAGTATTTTTTTTTAACCTTCAGCTGTAATGTTTCTGTCAATGGTTTTAATTAGAGAAATGTATGATTTTTGAAGGCAAATACAGATGTCTTGAGAAAACACTCAGCTTTGTTTAATAAACACTTCTATTTCTGTCAAGAGATGAAGAATATGCTTTGTGCCTTTCTTCTCATTGACTTACGTTTCCTTTGTGCAGTTTGTTGCATAATTTAAGGACCCGGATATAAGGCTTGGAAGCCCATCCCTTGTGTTTCTTGGTTTATGACTGTCGGCTTTGCGGAATACGGCTGAGATGAAAGGATTTCTCGAGGATGCAAATTACTCCATTGGCCTGTTGGATGAAGGAGCAACTCTTGCGGATGTTATTGACAACTGTATTTATGAACATACTCATGTAAGTTTTATACATTTTCCACGTCTTCTGGTTTAGTTTCCTTTAAATCTTCTAAGTAGGTCGAGGCATTTAGCGCTGGTGAGCTGACAGCAACAGAGGAGCAGTCGGCTAAAACTCACCCTACAGAGTAGTTATGTATTCTGGTTCTACTTTGCTGTCGTTTGTTTGCTGAAGGCTGAGTTCTGCTGGGGAAATGTGGGCAACAGTTGTTACCTCCTTCAGCATGGCTAGCAGGAAAGTAATCTTGCCGATGTATTAAATGTAGGCTCCTATCTCATTCCTCCAAGAGATGTTACCGTTAGTGGGGGTTAGACCAGGAGCCTGAAATTTGACAAGTAGATATTGCAGAGTTAAACCGTTTCTTGTTTATCCCTTGAAAGCGTGCCAAAGTTTGGGCAAATAACATATGCTGAGCCAGCTTAAAGCCATGTTTAACGTGTCTGCGGTCAGACACTCCTATGGCTGTATACCTTCCCCGTATCCTTCTTTGTGTAAGAAGCACAGGTAGAAGGTACGAGGGCACATCGTGAGGTGCAGCTTTTTTCTTCTAAGAAAATAAACTGGTCTGAACACTGTTGAGGTTTAGTAATCCACTGGGAAAAAAATAACGTGAATTCTGTGTGTGCAGTAACAGTTTCACTGAAATAAGGCTTCACTCATTCCTTAGGACGTAGGCAGATGTTACGGACTTTGTTTTGTAGACAAGGCTGTAGAAAGAAAGAGCTTTATGAAGAATGAAGTTTCATTAAGCAAGTCCTGTATCCTTAATATGCCGTATCTATGAGTTGTTCGCTTTTTCCCTTGGTTTATCAGAACTAATGTTCCAATGCAAGTGCTCAACTATAGTCAAGCAAATAGCTAAATCCCATGGCCTTCTGAACTCAGGTAAAGGATTCCCAAATCCTGATTCCTAATATTCTTTTTCTGTCTAGCAAATAAATAGGTAAACTACTGGCAACATGTCATGTCTCCAACCACTGGCTGGCTCACAGAGGATAGCTGCCTCCTGCTGCTTTCATTTACTCCTTTAGCTCAAGGGGTAAAGGCGTGTGCCATGGATCTAAAGCTCCAGATCCCATTCCTGCTGGTGACCCGTACAGGGGGTCAGTATGCTTCCACCCGATGGAATTTCTATTTGTGTTTTTTTTAAAACAGAAATAAAGACTTTGTATACAATAAGCCACAACAGAAAGTTTTGTATCTGCAAAAGTCAAGTGCTAGAATGAACGTGTGATGTACAGTCTTAATTCAGATTGATCATGTATTTTGTGCTGGTCTTTAATATAAAGGAGGCTGTTTGTTTACAGGATTGTTACTGAGTGCACATTTTGAACAAATACAGAATGATCAGTTTGGATTTAGGTCCTCTACATCGACATCGTGATATTAAGCAAGATTGTGGTGACGGATGCACGAGAGGGACTGTTGCAGTTTCCAGAGAATTGTGTGCATTTTCTTTAGGGCTATGTACTTGACTCTGCAACCGTAACACATTGAATTTGGGTCTTTAAATTCTGCTTCAACTTTGTGCTCCGTAAAACGTGAAGAAAACAGTCTCAATGCATTTGAATACATGAATTAGATATTATCAAACAAGTTTTCAGTAAAAACAGCTAGATGTTAAAATAATGGTATTACATTAGATATATATATTTTTTTTCCCCGTGTATAATAAGCTGCAAATCATGTTGAGACTGTGGATGCTTTCATCCTACTGGATTTTCTTCCTCCAAAGCATTGCAGACTTCTAAAAGTACTGAGTTGGAAGTGATTTGTAACCTATTCTTTATTTCTAGATAAAATCAGTATTTGGCTTTCAAGTAGTACCTTTTGTCCAGGAATTTCAGAGCGTTGTCTAGAAAGCATTCATAGTGTCTTTGAAGTGGTAGGTATTCCCTTTGATTTCAAAGCTAGTTCAAATTGCTAGGTAAAATCTCAAATGAGAATTGCTCAGGGTCAAACCTAAGCTAATAGGAGGACAAAATGTATGTGATTTTTTGGCTCTTTCGTGGGTTGTTTGTGTCTTGACAGCAAACCCACAATGTCAGACATTTTATTTTCCTAATTTTGTTTTTTAGACTGGAAAAAGAGCATTTTATGTTGGTGATCTTGGAAAACTTGTAAAGAAAAACATACAATGGCAGAACGTGATGGCACCAATAAAACCATTTTATACTGTAAGATGCAATTCTACTCCAGGTGTACTTGAAATTCTGGGAACCCTTGGGATTGGATTTGCATGTTCCAGTAAAGTAAGTTTCCATTTTCTGTGCTTCTGTGCCTTATTTCCTTCCACCTCTCCGCTGTTTTAAAATCAGCTTTCTGGTATTAACTCCCATGTTTATGCATAGGAGTTCATGCTTTAAGTTATACTATGTAACTGGCTGTTGAAAATCTATGCTTCTATCCTAGGAACAGTGGTTAGTTTTCTCCTTGGCTTATTTGAACTATTTCTTACAGTACTGGAGTGCACGTAATAAAAACTCAGTGAAGATAGCACGCGTGACTGTTGAAATCTGGTATGTTCCTGTCTTTCAGTCTGAAATGGCATTGGTGCAAGGCCTGGGCATTTCTCCTGAAAACATTATATATACAAATCCTTGCAAGCAAGCTTCTCAGATAAAGTATGCAGCAAAAGCTGGAATAAACATCATGACTTGTGACAGTGATATTGAGCTGAAGAAAATTGCACGTAACCATCCAAATGCAAAGTAAGTGTCAGAATTCTGGTTTTGTTTCTTACGTGGTAGAGACTTAATTTTGCCAGCGTTCTGGGTTGTTTGCTGAGCTGCAACAATGGTACTTAGGTCCTCAGTGCAATTCGCATCTATTTCTCTTCTTTGACACCTCCCTTGAAGGTAGGGTTTTTTCTCTTTGGTGTTTTTTCCCCTGGGTCTCAGCTTTGTGTACAATAATAAGGCCCTTGTTTTGAGAGGAATCTTGTAGGGTAATCCTCATATAAAAATGTCAGACTTAAGCTTCGTGAGTTTAACACCTTGTCTGCGAGTCTGTTCTCGTCCTGTTTTGTGCTGGCTTCAGTATGTTCTTCTAGAATATTCTCTTCAAAAGTTAATGGCTTTAGCCAAAGTCCAGGTGGAGATTATCAGCAAATGAGCTTGTATGTTGAGTCCCACCTAGGGCTGGGATGTGCTGCGAGGTCTATTAAATAACCTACAGATACTTCCCCGCAATTAGTGACTCCAGTTCTATTTCTAGTTACTTAAGTATTGACTCAAATGCTTTCTGCAGAGATCGTGAAAGCTGATATTCTGACTGTTAAGACATTGCTGCCAGTGCGTAATGGCTTACTTTGCATTGGTAGATGCTTGCTCATGTCATTAAGCATCACCTCCCTCGCATGCTAAGGCTTTTGCCACAGGCTACATCTTGTTAAAATAAACAAGAGCCTAAGTGAATGTTACATTGCTTCCTGGTAACTAATGCTTTATATTCCTGCAAACTTCATCAGAGCACACTTAAAGAATGCCAGGAATTCCATTTCTTACAAAATTCTTAATTGTAGACAGTCCTTAAAGATTCACATCATCTCAAAACGGTGGCCGTAGCTGAAGGATTGGGAAGATTCTGCCGAGTCCGGTGTTTGGGGGACTGCTCGTGCTGCGTGGCTGGGGTTTTGGTGGCTTTGTTATTTTGATCTCAGGAGCTAATATTGCTGTTTGTAATGATTACATCCTCATGGCAGCCTGGCAGTGCTTTGCATGCCGGAGAGTACTTCCTGCGCAAAGAATGTCATCTCTGATAAATAATTTGTGTATGCTTTCAACATACTTTGTGCATTTGAGTGCCTTAATTATGCTGAGGCTGTCTTCTGTCATTAGCGATCTGCCAGTTCTAACAGGTGTTTTCATAGCGTTTCACTAGGGGTTTTTTAATTCATTTCTTCAAATCTTAGCAGGCTCTTCCAGCAGGTGCTCTCTATCTCGATGGCCACAGCAAGAGTAGTTAAGTTGCGTGTTTTTCTTGAGACAGAAAAGTTGCAAAATGGGAAAACGGAATGAAGGAGTTGCCCAAACTGTACCAAATCTCACGGATCCCACAGCCTAGTATACTTAAAAGGTTCCTGATTGCAAGGCACGAGAACTTCTGTAGAAGAATTGCAGACTGCCATCTAAGTTTTCTAGAAACCTGAACTCCAGTTCTCCTACTTGGTAGAGAGTTGTTTGCTTACCTTTGGTTTGCTATTTTTTTGGTTGTCATTTTAATTTAAGTTCTCCTAAAACGTTGACACTGATTAAAACTTGAATACTGAAGTGACAACTATAGGTTTTCTTCCTTTTCTTCCTTGCTGTAGTTGCAAAACATCCAAGTCTCTATATAGCCATGTTCTGGTGTGTGGCAGTTACAGCCAGGCTGTGTCTGTTCACAGAACTGCTTCGCTTCAGGTGCAGAGCTTTTCCATTGGTTTATGCTCTCCCTCTCGGTTAACTGTGATGTGCTCTGATGTGTCTGTATGTATTTATCATGGTGCAGCTTTATTAACAGTGTGGAAAAGTGACCCTTTGTGTGGCTGGATGGGGTGGGGGAGGCTGCAGATTTCCTTAGTGAATAGCAGTTTGATTTCCCAGATGTTGGGGTATACTTGAAGAGGTTTGGATGTGAACGTGCTTTTGCCACTCACTGTTACTTCAGCACAGCAAACTGTCAACAATTGACACTACAGTTTGCCAGATGTCAGCTTTGAGCAGAGGGAGGGTGTTCTCGCTGCCTGTGGCTGTTAGGGCTCTTGTGGAGCACTGTGAGGAGCATGGTGGGGGGGGACGACCCCCAGTCACTGTACCCAGACAGAAATGGGGGGGGGGAGGGGAGTGGAGAAGAGATGCATCCCGAATGTGCTTTGGGTCAGACCTGGGTTCACCAGCTGCTGTGTTTAGCCACATCTGAGATATGACTGACTGAAGGATAATCTATGTGCTCTCCTCCTGGGCTACAAAGAGGACAGAGACAGGGAAAGCATGTTACAGTCACTCATGGTTTTGTGGGGAAGCCTACTGTATCAGAAGGTAACATTCTCTTTTATTACAGCACCCAACAGACTCTTGCTGCTACAAAAGAGTCTTAGTTGCTGCATTTCGAAATCCCTTACCCTTGTTGGCTCCATGTTTTAGCCCCTAATTGCTAGTTTTTTCTCTGTACAGGATTGTTTTTACTAGGTTCACTTGACTCATCCATCGATGGAGCTGGAGGGCTGACAACATAATCAACATACTTCTGACAGTCTTCAGGCTTCACATGTGCTGATGATGTAAACCAACTGCCCCAATCATCTTCCCCTTCTCTTAGGCTCTTACTGCACATTGCCACAGAAGACATTACTGCTGATGAGGAGATGAATATGAAGTTTGGCACCACTCTGAAGAACTGTAGGCACCTCATGGAATGTGCTAAGGAGTTTGGAGTCCAAATAGTTGGTGTTAAGTGAGTAACTTCATTGTTCTCTGCTGGCTGAACTGATGTTTGTGCGATGTGCTCAAGACTTAGAGCTACAGCACAAAAAGGCTTTTTTTCCCTTCTGGCACTTTTTTTTAACACGGAATTAAAAATTCTAGATCATGAATTTTTGCTTGCAAGCAGAGTACTTGTATCCAAGCAAAAACTAGTATGAAATACAATAACTAGTACTGACATCAAAGCAATTAGAGTACCAAAAATCTTTCTATTAGTGTTAAAGCAGGGTTTGGAAGCCTTTCCTCTTCTAGCTGTGTACTCCATCTTCCATGGTAACTTGTTCTTTTTCTGTTTCCTTTTTTTTGGAGAGATTAGCAGCAGAACAGACCTCATGCTCTATCATTATATACCTTGAATGATTTTGAACAATGTGAACACAGTACTGGATTTTTCAGAGTTGGGTCCTATGTCACAATTCGGTCACGTCAAGGCATAGTATTCATGTTTTTCACTTGCCAAGGGCAGGGGTGAATCACAGTGTTCTGAGAGCCTTCAAGTGGTCTGTGGAATTTTAGTTTTAAGTCTGACACAAAGATTTCACTGTTGGAAGGAAAAATACATACATGAGTTTGTTCTAATTTCAGCTGCTAGTGTATGCTGTGCTCTCACGTGCTTTCAGGAAGCAATCAAACAAGTAAAACGGGTAGGTTGACAAAACAGCAAAAAAGTATTTAAAGCAAAAGTTGGGTTTTTAAGTCAAAACGAAACTGTTTTAAGTTTTCCATCTATCCAAAACTGATGTTAAATTGAAGCACAGAAGTATTACAGTCACTACAAATGGCAAATCTGTTTGAAAATTAGATGATGCTACAGAGAAAATGAACATTTGTTTTAATATCCAGAATGTTTACATAACCAAGAGCACACAGTTTTTATGCATTTCAAGTTTAAAAAGTGAAGTTACTCATAACCTTAGTCTCAGATTGGCATTCCTTAAATAAATGTACTTAGTGTGGTGGTGCGAATGGGGATGTGTGTGGTCTGTCCAGAACCAGCACGCTGTACAGGTCTTTAGGAGCCTGTAGGAGTGTTGGTGCTTGGTTAAGCTCCTCATTTACTACTGGTGTTCTGGTATTACTGAGCTGTTTGGACAAGGAGCCAGAGGAGATTCAGGAGCTCGTGGGAGGGGAGGCATTGGTACTGCCCTGCTTCCAGTTACCTCACTGGCCTGCTCTGTCTTGCTGTGAAACTAAGACCTGCCCTGATAACTGCATGGTGGGACATGCTCCTCAACACCTTCTTCCCAGTGCTGGAGGCAGTAGGTACTGTGAACAGTAGGGTCCGAGCTTTGGGAAGAGATTTGAAGGCCTGGGAGGAGAGGGTATGCAAGCAAGGCAGTACAAAGAGAATAAGACGGATGACTTCCAT
This sequence comes from Pavo muticus, assembly GCA_016647715.1. Lineage (NCBI taxonomy): Eukaryota > Metazoa > Chordata > Aves > Galliformes > Phasianidae > Pavo > Pavo muticus. The sequence goes on from JACDJE010000269.1 coordinate 1,164,530, forward strand.
CAGGTACTGTGTTAGTGTTGGCACCCACAGAGGAGGATTTTAACTGCTTTGATAGCAAATACTGAAAAGTTCAGTAATCGTGGGTTTTTTTTTTTAAGGTGAGACTATTGTAGGACATTCCTAGCAGCGTGAGGCTGTGAAGCCAAATGGGCCTTGTGTGCAAATCCAGTGGAAGAGAAGGCAGTCGTCATCTGAGCACGTTCTTTACACAGTTAATGTGTTGTCAGACAAACTTGCCTTGTGCTACTTAGGACTGAATTACTTCCCCTGCTGTTACACATAGTGAACCCGTTTGCTTTGTCTGCAAGGTGCAAGGCTCTGTGTACTAACTGTGTTTTTTTCTTACAGATTTCATGTTTCAGGCTCTTGCAAGGAACTGCAAACGTACATTCATGCTATATCTGATGCTCGGTGTGTGTTTGACATGGCTGTAAGTAGGATATTGACTCACATGTGCTGCAGTGGGGGATCCGCTCTGCGCTAATCGTGCTAACCAAACAACTTCAGTATTTCCACAATGTATCAATATTAGGAAAAGCTTTTAGTAAGGGACAAAGTACTTCACTGTGCTAGAGGTAGAACAGACTTCACAATTCTAATTGAGGACAAAAGTTAACAAATGAAACGGTGTCTCCCTGATAGTGAGTAACCCAGTTTGCCAGTAGCTATAAAGCACGAAGTTTTTACAAGCAGCACTGGAAAAAGTGTTGATATGCTTACATAGCGAGTATCTTTCTTGTCTAAGATGACCTACTTTCCTAGAGAAGAATGAAGCTAAATGGCTGAAATAAATAACAGCTGTTACTTTTCCCTTTAAAAACAAAAAAGTTCTTAGTTTTGGTAAAGTTTTCTTTCTTTGAAATTCAGATCTCAATCCTGCAAATGCACAACTGGCTTTTTCAAGTTGGTGTAAAATGTGAAGCATTGGTGTCTTGGCAGTTACTGGGATGGAAGTAACTCAGTGCGTGTGATTTCTCAGGTTATTTGTTACGACTTCAGTGTTAAAGGGGTAATATTTTGGTGGGGATCCGAATGTGGGTGAAGACAAGTGGGTCTTTTAGGTGCTTCAGATGGCTCGTGTGAATAAGTCTTATGTGTTCAGTATGCATTTCCCATCTTGCAAAACCCCAAAATATCATCTCTGGAAGTATCTCTGTGTAAACAAGCAACTCATATTCTAAATAGAGAAGAATCAGAGTGAATATGAGTTGATCTCTTTGCTGTTAACGTTGCAGTTAGTGTGTTACCTGTGACAGGATGCACACAGAGGGCAGTAGAACTGAGGTGCTCACTGATCTTTGTCAGAATGCACCACCCCGACTGGCAAACACTGTCTGAACATAACAAATAACATAAGATGGGAATTGACATTTCTGTGGTACTTCTACTTGAGAGCTGTGCAACCAGCCTCTATTGACATCCTCATGCTATTACTACTAATTTTAATGGAATGATGCTAATTTTTACTATGATACTGCTTGTTCACTAGGCTGTTCTTTGCTAAGTATGCTTGAAGTGTAAGTACATAGACAATAACTATGGTAAAAAGCAATAAGATCAATCTGTAGTTACAGTTGTGTACTTGCATAATGTTCTGCCTATGCATTGTAGGAAGAATTTGGCTTTAAGATGAACATGTTGGATATCGGTGGGGGCTTCACAGGTTCGGAGCTTCAGCTGGAAGAGGTATGCAATGTCATGAAGGTTGGAACTTGTTTTGATTTAGGAAGTCAAAGTGTTTTGCTTTGAAACTACACTTAACATTAATAGCTGAAACTTACTCTAAATGCTGTGCTAAACTGTAACCCGTAGGATCCAAATAACTGGAGATCTTTTATTTACTTTTGTTTCCTTTTTAATCCTATTCACAATGAGTGAACGCTGACTTCCGTAATTCAGTCTTTGAGGTAACTTCTGGAAGGCTGGATTGGGCTAATAATAATTTTTGTGTGGTTGGCAGTTATATAGCTGGTTATTCTGTTGCATGGTTTGCACAAGGAATGTTCAGCATGCTTTGGGCCATAAATGGCATTGCTACAAAAACTTCTCACGCTTTGTTTTAGAACTGAGGACGAACCATCTTGCCTTCAAATAACTCTGTGTGGATTTGGCCTAAACTGGGTCTATGCTAGTCAGTTCTGCAGACAAAAGAACAACCTGTTTTGACTGTTATGTCTTCGTAAAGACAATCTTCTTGAGTGTAGGATAGTGAAAGCCATTCAATGACAAGTTTCTAATGACAGTCAGAATTCTTCTTTGCGAGCTTTAACTGTTCTGTTACTAGTTCAAAATACTTTTTAAACTGAAGCCGCATACTTACTTATTGAAGATCTGAGCGTCAGTATTAAACAACTTACTCTGGTTCTCATACAGAAGCTTTCAGAACCAATGACAAAAGTGCACTTCTGATGTTCTTCTATTTCAACACAACTTCATCTGTTGTGCTGGAAAAAACTTAGAAGTGACTTGTGTTATCTGAGTGTTATCCCGCAGCTTGAACTTTGGCTGGGAGGAGGAGCTGCTTGATTCTCACTCGTGGTGCTCAGTCCACAGTGTTTAGCAGAATGACTGAAACACTCTTTGTAAATTTGGCTCTTCTTGTAAGGACGCTCCTCGTAACAGAGGAACAGAATAAGCTTTGTGTCATGCTTTGTGGAACTTACTGCTTCTGACTGACAGTATGTCTGTATCTGATATACACGTGTAAGCTGAGTTTCACGTGTCTCATCTCTGACTTCAATTTCCCAGGTTAATCATGTCATCAGGCCTTTGCTGGATGTCTACTTTCCTAAGGAATCTGGCATCGAGGTGATCGCAGAGCCTGGATGTTACTATGTTTCGTCTGCTTTTACACTGGCCGTTAATGTAATTGCAAAGAAAGCTGTTGATTGTGACAAACTTCTTCCTTCTGGAGGTAAGCAACGTGTTTTACATGCTGTGAATTGATGCAGGTAACTGCCCTCTCCAGTAAGAAAAGACTAGTTTGTCTTGGTGTATATGTAATATATACCTTTTACTTCTATGCCGTGTAATCCACGTTTTTTGGTTCTGGCCATATGTTATCTGTGAAATCTAACAAAGAAAGTGAGATTATTAGGCATTTCTAGTTTACTTAATAGATTTGACTTGTCGGTGGTACTTTACAGAAGGTGTATTGGAAGGTTCCTTACTAGAATTACATGATAAAACATAAAATAGTGATTTTTTTCTCTGCTAAAGCAGACGTTGGATTTATGTTACTCAAAGTGAGTATTACTGAAGAAAGTAATTTTAGTAAGCCTCACATCTAATGCTACAACTGAATCAATCTTGTTTCATACTGCTTACTCTGTTCATAATCTTCCCATTCTAATACATTGAAGTCCATTTTCAGGAGACAACAGTTGATTTAAGTTGGCTTGCATGCATTTTTTTGGTGATAAATAGACTCTTTGTAACCTATTTCCTGATGTTTTTTTAACCTGCAGTGGAGCAAGCTAGGAATGATGATGAACCAGTATTTACATACTACATCAATGATGGTGTTTATGGTTCTTTTGCAAGCAAATTGTCTGAGAAACTGAATACTAACCCAGAGGTTCACAAGGTGAGTCCTTCTGTATTCCTGGAGGATAGACCTTATTGTTGTTACAGTGGACAGATTATACACAACATGTATATATTGTACATACTGTATATACATGTAACTATATATTTATAAAATTATCCTTATGTATACTTGACCATTTTCTTATTGGATACCCTGAAGCCTGAATTACTGGTACATTTCTGTACAGAAATACAAGGAAGATGAGCCTCTGTTCGCAAGCAGCCTTTGGGGTCCATCCTGTGATGAGCTTGATCAAATTGTGGAAAACTGTCTTCTTCCTGAGCTGAGTGTTGGAGATTGGCTGATCTTTGATAATATGGGTTCTGGTACCTTAGGTGAACAGTCCACCTTCAATGACTATCAGAGGCCACTCATTTACTACATGATGTCCTTCAGTGACTGGTAAGAAAACTCAACAGTTGCAAGATTATTTTCACCTATTTCAGGGGTGTGCTCTTGCATAAATGTTTAGAATGGCACGTACTGAAAGACGCAGATGAGCTCACAAATGGCTGCGTGTTCTTGAGAGCTGTGATAAAGCTCCAACCTGTCATTAGGAAAGCAACATATCTGATGTGGGCTGTACGTTTAGTGATTGTTGTTCCTGAGTCATAGCTGCCTACTGCTGGACAGCGGCTATTGAGGTGTCCCCAGTAGAATTAAGAAACTGTACAGCTACAGAACTTTGCATTAGCAAACATGCAATTAGGAAGAAAATGGGGAAATTCCTAATACGGTTCCTAATTGTGACTTGCATACAGCATTGGCATCGTAGCTGTAGGCAGGAAGGGTCATAGCATTGATGCATAGATGGTACGAGTTGCATAATGTTCCAATCCCTAAGTAACCACGTTCCTGTATATCTGCTGATGGAGTCACAGCCTTCCTGTGTCTGCCACGTTTGTGTGTAGGGGATTCTCCCTTCTGTTGAGACTAAAGTCAACATATCTAGAGGCAGTAGACTTCAGATGCCATGTCCAATGTTAAGCTGTACACAAAACTCCATATTACAACTCATACTTTTCTGCTGCAGGGATGAGATGCAAGATGCTGGAATTGCTTCAGACACATTGATGAAGAATTTCTTCTTTGTGCCTTCTTGCATTCAGCTGAGCCCGGAAGACCGCTTTTCCACTGCAGCTTAAACAGGCATTAACGCTTCATTTAGACCTGCAGTTGCAAGTCTGTAGTTTGTCTGGTCAACATTCCAGTGCGGAAGAAATGGAACAATCTTGAATTCAATTCATTCTCTTCAAAACTTGAAAAAATAGTAATAGCTAATGGGGACCAGGCAAAACAAGCTACAGCTACAATTCACCGGGGGGAGGGAGGGTTAGATAACGGCATCCAAATTTAAACTTCTGTTTATTCAACCCCTGAGCGTTTAAATATGCAACAAAATGGATGACTTAGTGGAGATGGAAACCCATCACTTGGGTTCTTCAACAGTTTACATACAAGTACACAGTTTTTATACTAAGGATTCCTGTTAGAAAAGTCTTGTAAAGTTATTGTCTTTCGCCCAGATATATCAAATGTCAGTGGGAGACCAGTGTGACTTCATTAGATGTTTAGTGTATTTAGAATGTGTAAATTTGTGCTTTGAACTGTAGTTTAATAAATGTAAAATTGCATCATAGTATTTGTTGTATTTGACCCTTGATGTATCCCTTGTATGATTGCAATAAAACTTTGTGTAGATTTTAATGTTTTTCAGGCTACCTTTGGGAGGGGGCAGGCAGAAGAGGTAGCTGTAGAGCAGATGTCCACATGACTGGGAAGCTGCCTTCTCTTTAGGCCTTTATTGCAGCTTGGCATTAAATTGTAAATAACTTAAGCTTGATAAATCTGTATAAAGTGAAAGTCTGAGTACATTTCTGGAAGGCTAAAATGCAAGTTGTGGTGTTTAATTTTATAGCATGACTTTAGTTTCAGTTCTGACAGCTGATAGCAAACCTGCAACAGATGACAGATGTACAAAGAAGAGATAGTAGTCATGTAGCTGGTGCACATGTAGTGCCCCTGGGGCAGCATGGGTTTGTACAGCTTTACAAGCACTAGAAGTTCTGTAGCAGCTTGCTAGCTATTATTATTTTTAGCATTCAGTGAGTCGTCTGACTTTCAACTTCAACTTACTCTGTGTAGTCCTAACTCATCAGAAAGTCCATGCAGGTCTACAGACATGTAAGTGCTGTCCTGCATTGGACTTAATTTGAATATATCCACAAAATGAAAGTAAAGCACTCTACCAGAAGTATATGTGCCAAGTGCATCAAGTAACTTGTACTGCTGCAGCCATCCAGGGGCTCTCTTTATTACGGGAGCCCCTTGATGTCTTCCAGGTGCTTTTCTTTTTTGCTGTAACCTTATCTGCCCCATGTGAGAACTGTGGAGGGCTGTCAGGGTTCTGAAATGGTGTGTGAAGTTCTGGATTGCGTAATCAAAGGGGACTGTTCTAACCCTTAGATGGAGGTGTAATTTCTACCTTTTAGTTGCGAGCGTATTGTGAGAGAGTGCCTTACAGACAGAAGAATTGAGGTTTCATAAAATGTGATGAGTTGTACTTGAAATTAAAGAAAACCTAGCAGAGCACAGACCTGTCAGGTTGGACTTAACTGGCCTATAAAACTGTCCTGACAAGTTAAAGTGCGAGGTGACTGATGTTGAAGGTAGCGTTAAGAAAGATCACTGGATTAAACGTGGAAAAATGAAAGGGAGGAGGAAGAAATCATGGTTGGAACCCTACTCTTTTTTGAACCTGAAATAATGATCATCTCGACATTTCAGGAAGTCAATCTGCACTTAGCTCAATCTGCTTATTAAAGTTTTTCTCTAGGCAGAACAAACCACACCACTTTTTACTGTAGAATATGAGCTAGAGTTGGCTAAGATATATAAAAGGGTTGTTTTGTAGTCTTAGAGTTGTTTTATGTGAACTTGCTGGTCAGTTTAAGAACAGAGTATCTCCAAACGATACAGTCAGAGTATAAATACTGATGGTGCTTGAAAGCAGCTTGCTATTAAAAGAATGTGGATTTTGAACACAGTATGTACTGCAATTAACGTTGCTAGGATGTTTATATTGTTATTGCAGCCTAGAATTTTTACTGAAAACGAAAGTGGAATGATTTCCATATAGTAATTATTAGGAACTAATGTAGCTTTGTCATGCTGAATACACATCTGCAACTCCACTTGTTGCCTGGACACTGCTTCTGCTGGTGCGGCTGGCTACAGTCACTGGAATGTCACTGATTAGTGAAGGTGTTCCTGGGAGCAGTCTGTGCATCCCCCCACCTGTTTGTTGTACCCTCACACCCTTCAGCTGCATCCCAGCTCTCAAGGACAGCACGGGGTTACAACTGGCTTTAAGCTATGCCAGCTCCCTCATGGAGCAGCTGAAAGGATTCCACCTGTGAGGTGTGTGACTGAGCAGCTCCACACCTGGTGCGCATTGGCTCAGAACGAAAGGAAGGGCTGTGGATCCCTCACTGCATGTGTTGCTACCTTTGTTTGTTGCTTTAACAAGAGTCCTGCACTGGGAGTGCTTGCCCTGGGGCTAGGGAAAAGCCCAACCTGTTAGCACGTGCAGCTCTTGCCTAACAGGCCCCAGTTGCTGATGGCAGATGGTGTGTGTTTGCTTGTGGTGCTGGGAATGGGAACAGGGGGAGGCAGGTGGAGGTAGGCAGCAACCGTGTGCAGATGTGCTTTTTAATAGGTTTGTGGGCCGTTCTCTGAGAGTACATGTGCCTGTCTGATGAGAGCCAGAAGCTGGGTGGTGCAAGTGGGAGCAGTATGAGAATGATGTGCACCCTGCCAGCAGGCTATATCCTTAGCATAATGAGCTTTCCTTCACTTGACACTTTAATCCCTTTGCAGCTGCATAGTCTGTAATCTGAGTTAGGTGTGTTAATAGGTCAGCTGCAGAGAATGAGGCTAAGTGCTTTACAGAGGAAAGAGGGACTTGGGGAGGTAGGGACGTGAGCCTTGCAGTCTCTCAGCCACAGGTGGGCAGGCTGCTGGGCCAGGGCCCCTGAGGGCTGCGTGTTGCCGTGCCTATACGTGATTTTTTAAATGTAGTGCTTTGATTTGGTGTTCTCTTCCTGGAATGCTGCAGCAGTGCGGGCCCCAGCCCCTGTGGGACGTGCATTGGGTAGTGATGTTTCCTGCTGTTGCCACCTCAGGACAGGATAGAGATTCGGTATCAAGGAAAAACAGTAGAACAAGCAGTGTCAGCTCCAGAAACTTACAGCGTGGTTTAGTGAGTGCTGCACAGTTTTAGATCCTGGTTGTGTTATTTTTTTTGCTCATCTCAGAACATGACCCTTTCTTACACTGTCAGGAAAACCTCAGCTGTTTGGCTCTGGGCTCAGTACGCAGCTGAGCTGAAGTGCCCGCAGTGAGGGTGGTGACAGGATGGGAGCTGATATGCTGGGTCCCCGTGGTGCTGGCAGGGCCCAGAGCCATCCATGCAGGCTGCAGGCCTGGCTCTGGACTCAGCTGGTGGGCAGCGGCCAGCAGGGAGCTCCCGCCACCAGCTGCCTCTGTTGGCCTCAGCACAGCCTGCACCCTCCCCATGTGGACTTTCCTATTAAAAGCTCCTGTTTCACAAGTTATTTTCCAACAAACCCATCGGCCCCCTGGCTTTCCTCAACCCTTGTAGCCCTCTGCCTAGCCTGGACTCACAGCCACTGCTGCCAGCGGGGCCTATGCTGGGGTGCGGGTGCAGCTCTCCTTGCAGCACTGTGTTTTTATCCACTTATCCATCAATCCACTTTTCCCTGCGGGCCTGGGAACTGGTACCTGACGCCCCCCTGGGGCTGTGAGACCAGAATAGATTCCATCAGGTCAGATCCTGGGCAGGGCTCCAGCGGGCATGGGGACAGGCAGAAATAGGAGAGGAATTCCCCTCTCCAGCTCATTGCAAAGCAATGTTCTCTTGGTGCCTTATGGAAACAGATGCACAGAACAAAGCTGCTTGGCTTCATTGCCATTCAGCATGCTGATCCTCAGCAGCTCTCTCTGTGTTTTGCAGTTTCCTTGGGGTGGGGCTCCCCTGCTGCCCTGTAGCTTCTCTGGGCAGCCTGTGCCAGTGCCTCACCACTCTGAGTAAAGAATTTCCTCCAAACATCTAACCTAAATCTCCCCTTTCAGATTTTTAATGTTTCCTTTTCATGGAGCAGAGGGAACTTTCATTTCATGGCAGTGCTCAGGAGCTCTGTCAGGCAGTATTCACCTTTCATACAGCAGTAGGCCTGTGCTGCACCTCTGTGCAGAAGTGTGTTTACCTAGAAAGAGCCATCTTGTTTGTGCACTCTTGTCATTACAACACACCTGGAAGAAGGAATTCTGAGCTCTGGTCACTCCTTCCAGGACAGTTCTCCAAGTTCATATCAGGCAGATAGTGAACACGTTATAAAGTCTTTTATCCTATCTAGCCCTAAGGAACTAATTCCCCCAGCCTCTTTTACCAAAGTCCCTGCACTCGCTGATCCTTGGGCTATCTGTAGGTGGTTGTTCACTCATAGCCTCCGTGTACCTCTTGAATCTCCCCACAAGTGTTTTTCTCTTTGTGTGGGTGATGTGAGAACTGAGACGAAAATGACACTGCCAAAAGTGGTAAGGGCTTGGCCTGGGGCTCCCTTGCAGGAGCAGCAGCCAGAGCCCTGCAGCAGGGGCGTGATTACCCTTCCCATCATTTTGGGGAAAATCATTCCTTGTTTTGGACTGCCACCATCTCTGCCCTACAAGAGCAGGCACTCTGTCTGGCTCCAGTGAAAGCAACTGTGGGAGAGGGATGGACTTTCCCTCTCAATCCACTTTAGCATTTCATCCTTTGTTCCCAGGAATATGTGAACTTAGTGAGTGCTTTGCCACCACAGTGCAAAGTCCTTCCTGGAGGGGAAGCAGTGCGGTACAGGTGTGGTACCGTGCCCTATTGCACCTCTTGAGAGGGAGTCAGGCAGGCAGGAGCGTGGGGCGGGCTGGGACCTGGCCGCTTCTCATCTCCTGCAGAGCGTGCTGTACTGATAGCCAGTGGGGCCCTGCAGCATGCAGCACGCCTTGTGGCACGCCCAGCTGCAGGTGCTCAATGAACCTCTCATTACTTCAGTGCACCTCACAACCTCTTGCTGCCGATGCACTTAAGTGAGGTCTCAGGTTAGTTGTCTCGCTTTTAGTACCGAGCCAATGACTGTGAGCCCCGGGAGCACTGTTTGAGATACAAAGTGCAGTGGCAGCGGGGAGCTGAGGAGCCAGGCAGCCTCTGCATGCTGCTGCTGCGTGACAGCTTCCTGCTCGGGCCACAGAACAGTGAGCACAGTCCTGTGCAGCCTTTCACCTATAAAACACTGTTTACAGATTTCACTCTTCACCTTTTTTTGGTTGCAAACCAATACCTTTCTGTGTGTGCGTGCACTGCAGCTGGCAGAGCCATATGGTGTTTTCCTGATATATATTGGAGTGCAGCTCTGTAATGGTACAGCTGAGGCTTCAGATGAGAAAAACTTTCCAGGATGTCTAATCTGTATAAATAACCACCACAACAAAAAGCCATTTCTAAATTGATGCTTAGCGCTGCCAACCTCCTTGCTACCCCTCTCAGTCCCAGATTTATGCAGATCATGGCTTAAGAGTTTCGTTCTTAAACAAAACAGCAAATGGATATGATACATGGGCACGGTGAGGGGAACAGATGCTTTCAAAAAATCCACTTAAACACAGTTTCATTTGTATTTCATGGCAGCAAGAAAGGAGTACTTAGAAATAATTCCAGCAGGGGAAGTTCTTGCCTCGATGTACTAAAACAAACAGTTATAGCTGAGATTTCTGGATCTGTCCAAGGAATTCAAGTGTCCAAGTAAAACAAACCAAGTGAGCATCCAAATCCACTGCACATCCCTGAAATCCCTCCTGCCTGTATGCACGAGGCCATGCGTATACAACTACGTGGCTATGTGAGCAGAGCAAGTACTCTACTCTTCCAGGGATTCTGAATCTGTAAATACCTAAAAATGAACTCCAACTAGATGGGGTGTTTGAACGACCGCTCGGATAGTGCATCGTGTGACCTGATCAATACTGATTATTTAACAAGAGTAAATTTGACCCAGAACTTTCCAAAGCCTTAAGCTCTCTAGTACACATGGCCAGTAGGATTATTTAGGGGCATCCAGCCAGAGTTGCCACACAGCACTGTCGTAACCAAACAAACCCACCTACGCTGTGATTTTGGGCTATTTATAGTCACTCCAAGAGCAGGAGAAGGGTTTGTCCCTATAGGGCCATGCATACATAGGTCTCCTCCTGAAAACTGCAGCTTCGCTGTGTCATCCCGATCCGGATTCATAAAGCTTCCTTTAGCACAGGCTGCTGCGCTGTTTCTGCAGTTTAATAGACACTTTTCAGACATAGACTTAACTACATAGGTTACATCTGCACGTTGGCTTCTCAGCTTTGCCTTCCATAGGTCTGTTAACCGGGATAATACCATATCACTGATTTCACTAACACCACAAGCATTCACAATGCCTCTGATTGCTCCTACGTGACATCTGAGCCTGTAACTCACTGCAGGTGAGGAAACATACCCAAAGGGCAAATCAAACCCATAAAATGTGACAACATAGCTCACAGTGGGCAGAAAATGCTGGGGGAGGTACAGCAAGGATCTCACTCCACCTTCAGGAATTCCCAAGACTTCTCCTCCAGAAGACAGAGAGACAAAGCTTTCTGGAGGCTTTTCACAGGCGTGACCTGCTTCAGGGACCTATACCTTACAGCCTAGAGCTGAAGGCAGCAGCTTTTGTCTCATTTGGGGTTAAGTCAAAGCTTCCTGCAAATGAAAGAAACCAAAGGACTTCCACTTGTCCTCCTTTTATCTGTATTTGTGTTGCAGGCCCAGTCCCAGACGGCACTCACTGATGTGAGAAGAACCCATGAAGAGGGCACTCGCTGCTTGTGCATCTCAGTACAAGCAAGGAAGGCTGAATATATAAGCAGAACAAAACATGGCAATGTGCTCACAAAAGTCTTTGTCAGATAAGGGTGTGGGGGCCACAAGAAACTCTTCAGCTCTTGTTTGCTGCTTTCTGTTCCACCTACACTCACACCGGTGTAGGATGGGAACTATCTGTTTTTGGGAGGGATCTGAAGAGGGTTCCTGGTAAGCATGTGATCCTGACCACTCACAGTGGAATGAGACTGTTTTCTGACTGATGACTGTAATCGTTCCAGCTGCAAAACACACGCACGTATAAACATTACAACATCGATGTTGCTTTTACAATGTCTGGTGTCATCAAATAAACAACAACAGCCTTCAGGAGTGGCTCCTGAACCCAACAGCTGGACGTAAGCCTTCCTCTTGTGGTGGTTTATCTTTCATCTGTCTTTCAGTTTTTCTCAGAATAATTCACTACATAGGAATCAACAGCTGCAGAATCGCACTCTCTTTCTGTCTGTCAAATATCAGCATTTTCTGTCCCTAAGTAGGGTGAGATGAGATAGTATTTCACAAGAATCCCTTTGTGTTGCCACTACCACAGAACAGACTGAGACTTTTCAGCAGTGCCCATGCTGAAATGCTGAGGCTGAATGGACTGCTGGGAAGAACATGTCAATCAACCTTTAGTCATCCATTCCAGTATAAACAGCTTACCCACCAAATCCACCTCAGGTTGGCTCATCAACAGAAAAATACTCAAAAAATGTTAAAAGTGAAAAAAAAATCATAAAAATAAATATTTCTGGAAGTAGTGAGAAACGAGTGGCAGTTGCCTCCTGGGATAATGGACCTAGTTATAAGCAAGCCCACTCATTTTTTACTTTTTTTTTTTTACACGAGGTATATTTCTGAATGAGCTCCGAAAACTGCAGCAGTCACAGAGCAGAGGCCTGTCTCACAGCTGTACCCAGAGAAGCTGATCTAGGGGCCAGAAAGAGGTTCAAGGTGGACATTTCCACCCAGCAGAACAGAGCATCAGTGATGGTCACCTGCACACCATGTACCCAGCAAAGAGGAAATGAGAGGAAATGGAAGCTTCTCATGCAGGGCAGAGGCAAATGAGCTGAGCCGGCAGGTTTGGGAGGCCCTGGTTTCCTACATGTTGGAGACCACTCCCATCTCTCGACTGTTCCCCATCTAACAGCCACAGCGTCCCTTCTTCTCCTTCTCCTTGGTCCCACAGTAAGATTCAGGCTTCTTCAGCTCCTGGAGTATCATTTTCAGTATCTCCTCTCTCCCCCTAGCTCTCAGGCAAATCTCTCGACAGCAGAGGGCTGTGCTATGGCTGGGCTGGAGAGCGTGCAGCCAGTAAACCCAGCCAGTGAGGCCTGAGTGCTTTGCCCCTCCTCAAAGCCCTCCTCTGCCCAGCTGATGGCTCTTCTCACCTTGTGGGTGCTCACAGTGGGATTCCCTTCACCTCGCCTATCTAATTTGTGGGCTTACCCACCTGTGGAAGCTGTCCAGGTTCCCATCATCAGCATTGGAGATGGAGTCAGCAGAGCTGAGTGCAATTCATCCTGCATCAGGGTAAAGATGAAAAATGCCCAAACCCCGTGGTTTATATTTACTACCACGTCAATGGCCATAAAAAGAGCTATAAAAACAGATGCCTGTGCTACAAGCACCTAATCTTAGATGAATCCCACCCACAAAGTCGCTGGGTACAGTTACATTCACTTTGCTATCTGAACCAGAGAGCAACCTCGGGCTCAGGGCCACGCGATACAGACTGGCCTGCTTCCCAGTTGCTCAAACAAGGGTCCTCTGGAGCAGATGATTTGCACCCATGAGATGAGCAGGACCACGAGGCCTATGCCAGAGCTCTACCCACTCCCAGGTCTCCTTGGCCTCCCCGGCCAGCACACTCACCAGCACAGGCCCCCACCACACAGCCCTTGGCTGCTGTTTTGCAACAGGTATGTGTATAGACACCTGCAGCCTTCCAGGCATTGACCTCATCTGCAGTCCCTTCTTCCCCTTGGGGAGAGGAGACTTTGGACTTAGAGCAGTTGACTGAAGGGATTGTCCTGCTCTGTGCTGTGCAGCCTCACCTTGAGCATTGGGTGCAGCTTGGGTGTCACAGAGATAAAACTATTAAAGCGTGTCCAAAGGAAGGCTACAAAGATGGAGAAGGGTCTGGAAGGCAAGATGTATGAGGAGCGCTGAGGCCGCCATGTTTACGCCCAAAGCAGAGGAGCTGAGGGGAGGCCTGATGGTGGCTGCAGCTCCTCACAGGGAGCGGAGGGGCAGCGCTGAGCTCTGCTCTCTGTGACAGCGACAGGGCCCGAGGGAACGGCATGGAGCTGCATCAGGGGAGGGGCGGGTGGGGGCTAGGGACAGGTTCTGCACCAGAGGGCGGTGGGCATGGAACAGGCTGCCCAGGGCAGTGGGCACGGCCCCAGGTGCCGGAGTTCAGGGAGCGTTAGGACAGCGCTCTCAGACGCTGGGTTTGAATTTGGGGTGGTCCTGTGTGGAGCCGGGAGTTGGACTCGATGGCCCCTCTGGGTCCTTTCCAACTCAGGATATTCTAAGAGCAGGAAGATAAAAGTCATGGGTGGGTTCAGATAGACAGGGTCTTTATAAAGACTGCCTGCCAGCCCCTTAAATCTGGCACGTCCCTTACTGGATCCATCTCCACAGAAAAGAGAACCAGCACTTCCCTTTTGAAGGCTGGCAATCACCACTCTATTTTGGATACCATAACTGGCTACTCAGGATCAGTCTGCGGAGCGGACGCCACCAGTAATGCATGTTTCACCTATTAGGGACAAGCCACTGCTCTCTTCTTCCAGAAGAACCTGCCTGGTGTCAGGGCATCACTCTGCACCTTGCTATGGCTTGCACAGCCCCCTCCTCCCTGCTGCAGCTCCTGCAGAGTGAGTCTTGGTGGGGCTGAGGTGCGGTGTGCCTCCAAGGGTGCTGTGGGACAGAGGAACTTGAATCTTGACAGCAGTGAGCCATGAGACCAAAGTGTACATCTCCAACAGTGAGATGCAGAGCTGAGGCACACACCCCCATGCTGAGCTTCAGGAATGAGGTAAGTGCTCTGCAACCTGGGCTGCAGGACCAAAGTGAGCAGCAGGGAGAAGTTCAGGGAGCAGCCAGATGCCAGCACCCTGCTGCCGTGCAGGTGGTCAGGACAGGTGGCACACTGTGTGCTCTGTGCCATCTCCTGCCTCTGCCTGAGGCACTGAAACAACTGGAGGACCAAAGACAAACACCTTTCCCACTCCCTGCACACTCCCCACATAATCATTGCTCCTCCCAGTCTCACTGACCTGGTCCTGTGTTACCTGCATGAAAGCCTCCAGGGTTGGCAAAGTCCAGGGGCTGCCACACCTAACAAGCACTTTAGGCAAGCTTTTCTCATCATGAAGGCAATCACACTGCTGGGGTTCCCTCCCACTGACAAAGTCATCACCACTTGCACACTGTGCATCTGGACATTAAACAGGGATCTACCCTGCAGCCCTGCATGACTCTGATACAGCTGAGATACTTGCATTGTGCAGCACCAAAACAGGCTTTCACAGAGGCTCTTTTTTTTTTTATAAAAAAAAAAATATAGTATTGCTCAATTGTTGCTGTGCTGCCAAAGACTATCTGAGCTATCTGTGTGGCAAAGCCATGACTCTTATGACATCTCTTTAAATGAGACACAAGGCCTTGAGCTCCATGGGTGCCTAAATTGTGCCCTTAGTTCCATGACATCTCAAGGAAAAAAAAATCAATTACTAACAGTGAGATGATTGCTTAACAGCACACCAGTGGTGTATTTTGCACCATGATGTGAGCAGAGGCATTTGACAAGAGGTGGCAGTGGGATGTGAGAGCTCAAGGCTTGCCAAGACATACTGGAGGGCTGTACTGGGTGCAGGGAGTCATACTGCATGGAGTACAGCCTGTGCTGTATGAGGAACATACTGCCTGCACTTCTGCACCTGCATTTCCCTTTCAGAAACGATTCACTTGCTTGAATATGAACTAACACACACGCAGTGGGAGTTGGATCAAATATGAGCATCACAGAGCTGTTAATCGTTCCTGCAATATTACATTTACTGATAGCTTTGCTCTATTTTTTCTGTTTTGTGTGGCAGAAACTATTCAGCAGTTCAAAAATTAGAAAATGCAGGTAGGCTTAAAGAAAAGAAGGACCTTTGTTCATATGACTATTATCAAAATATCTATATTTGGAGGTGCAGAAATGCTGTTACCTTTGTCAGGAGGAGGAAAGTCCCTGCTGACTTCCATACCACATTAGTATGTCAAATGAAATGCTCTGGTCACACCACCATCTGCTTGCCTCTGGAATTTATCCTGGAAATGCAGCAGCTATTTGGTCACTGTGTAACGAGTGAGATCAGTTTGGGCATGAAAAGCAAACAAATGTATTTCTAATGCTTCCATCAGGAAAAACACTTATCATAGCATGGACAGGTGGCTTTGTCAGCTGCACAAGCTCAGTGCAGCTACAGTGCTTAATCTTAGTTCAGTTTCTAAGTGTCTGATTTTTTTTTTCCACAGTAATTTAAATTGATCATTGGTTATATTCAAAATGGTTAATTAAATCATGACACCCATAGAAGTACTCATCCAACACGGGAGGTTTAAAATAATCATTCATGCCCTTTCATCAGTGCAATAGGGCTTCTTGCTGGTCAGCATGTAGAAGCCCAGTCTCTAGGATAAAGGAGCCACTTACGGCTCCTTGTAAATTCTGTATGACAAAGCCAAGGTAAGCCACAGCTAATGGAGCACACTGAAATTCAGGTTTAGACTGCTGGGTAGGATTGAAGTTACCTAGTTGGCCAGTGATTTTCCAGTCTTGTTGCCAATTCTCTTTCCTCATTTATCATCCCAATCCCACAACAATTCACCTTTCCACATCAGAAATATATGGCATGCAGGTTGGGCAAGTGGTTTTCTAGGAAACATAAGATATAGCGTAAGAGGCATAAATAAATAACCCACAAGGGCTAAATGTCAAACTCCTAAACAAACTCCTAAACACCTTCAGAATGAAAAGCAAACACATCAGGTTACTCCCAGATGGCATAAAACCACATCCCCATCTTCCCTGGGAGGCCAAAGGGAAAGCACACATTTGATCTGACAGCCATAGTTCAGATGCTTCCACTGGCTGCCAACAGAAAAGCATTTTTACTGAAAACTGCTCGCTTGCCAATAAGAAGTGCCTCTTACTTGCCTCAGGCTTCAATAGGGGTGTCTGGGTCTCCCCACCCCCAGCCACATCAACAACAGCATTGCCAACACCCTCCGGAGCCTTCCACGCAGTGACCTGCAGGCGAGGCAGGATGATGGCTGCATGGACTCAAGGGCAGACAAAACACTCTGTAGAGAAGATGAGGCCACGAGCAATGCTGTGCTGAATGCATCCATGTGGTGATGGGTTGGTCTTGTGTAGGATGGGAAGGAACGCAGCGCTGCCAGCCACGCAGGATCCGCTTGGTGTGGAAATCAGGCTGGTAAAATAAGTAACAGCCTTAAAGCTTATTACAAATAAATTCTGCTCCACACATGAAAATGAATTGTCACATTTTCCAGCCTCTAAAGCAGGGATTATTTCTGGGAGAGGTTGTTGTAGACAGTCTCAGGCTGCAGAGCAGGGAAGGAGAGGGGAAGGGAAGAGCAGTCCAACAAACATGGGAGGGTTTGCAGCAAAATGAGCAGCTTTACCTCCATGGATGCCAGGGACGTGTGGGGAACAGAGCTCCCATGGGGTGCAGGAGTCAAAGAGCAGTTTGGTCTCTCCTTTCTGAGGGCTGCTACTCCCAGTTCAACCCAGCGGCCTGACATGCTGCTCCAGGACATGCCACCAGGATAGCAGGGCCGAGGGGATCCGGGCACACGAAGCCTATCCCCTCTGGCACAAAGCCCCCTCTTCCTCATGGTCCCTCAGCCTTGGCTGCATCCCTGCTGCCTCCAGTCAGCTTTCGCTGCCCAAGTCCCAGCCAAGCACTGCTCTCAGCACCCAGCCCTCACAACAGCCCTCACCTCTCATTCTATCGCTGTTACTCGGGAGAAGAGGCCGACCCCACCCCACCACAACCTCCGTTCAGGGAGTTGTAGAGAACAATAAGGTCTCCCCTGAGCGTCCCCTTCTCCAAACTGAACAATCCCAGCTCCCTCAGCCGCTCCCTTAAGACTTGTGCTCCAGACCCTTCCGTTTTGCTGCCCTTCTGTGGACACGCTCCAGCGCTTCCAGGCCTTTCCAGTGAGGAGCCGCAAAGCGTTGCTTACTTCCAGACCCTTACTGCACGGCCACCTCAGCAGCACATACTGCCAGTAACTTGCCATAGCAGCAGACTTAAAAGGCGAAGAGCATTTCATACTGCATACTGCATTCATTTACACGGGCAAAGCAGACGCTGCGGAGCCGCTCCGTGGGTGTTTCCCCGGTGCCCCTGAGGCCGCAGCACACACCCGGGGCGCCGCGCACTGAGCCGTGACCCCCCGATCTCGAGCGGCGGGGCAGGCCGGGCCCGGGGACGAGGGCATCCCCCCGGCGCCACCGCGAGGAGCCCAGCGCCACCTCCGCGCCGCGGGGAGGGGTAGGGGGCCGCGTGACCTCACGGCGAGGCGGCGGCCGCCCCCACCCGGATGCACTGACTCAGCCGCCGGGATGACGGCGGGAGCGCGCACGCCGCGCCGACACCCGGGCCACGCCGCGGGGCAGCCGCCGATCACGCGCGGGGCGCCCCGCGCCCATTGGCAGCCGCCTCACACACCTTTGCCGCCGATTGGCTGCCGGGAGGACGACGCCCCGCCCATCCGCGCGGGGCGCTGGAGCCGCCGCCACCTGAATGGGGAGCGGCGGACAAAAAGAGGAAAATCAGCGCGGGCACGGCCGGAGGCGGCGGTGCAGGGTCCCGGCACGGCGCGCGGTGAGCGGGGGCTGCGGAGGGGCGCTGCGGAGGGGGCACCTCGGGGGGCGAGCCGGAGGAGGGGCACGGCGCGACGGGGGGACCTGCGGAGCGCTGGGGCCGGACGGGCGGTGGCGCGAGGGGAGCGGCGGGCATGAAGCAGGGGGCACCGCCGGCACTGCGAGCGGGGAGCCGGGAGCCGAGCGTCCCTGCGCGGGCAGCGGGACGGGCTGGGCGCTGGGTGCCGGCAGTGCGAGCAGCCCCTCGCCTCTGTGCCGCCGGGCGCGGTGGCCGCGGTCCCATCCCCGCGGTGCGATGCTGCCCCGCTCCCTTCCTGCGCCGTCTGAGGGCGGGGGCGGACGCGCGGTGAACTGGGGGAAAGGTCGGCGCGCGGCGCTCCCAGCAGCCGCCGATCACGCTTTGTTCGCGTGCCCCCGCCCCGGCCGCGCCCCGCCCGGGGCAGCCAATGGAGGCGGGGAGGGGGCGGGGCGAGGCGGCGGGGTGCGCCGAGGTGACGATGGCGCGCGCCCAACGGCCGCCGGGGATGGGGGTGGGGGCGGGGCGTGCGGCCGTGCCTCGGCGCTCCCCCGCGCGACGGAGCTCCCCCAGAGCGATGCCGCCAGCGGCTCCTGGCGCGCGGCTCCGTTCCGTGCGGCGTTCGGCCAAACCGTGCGTGTCCCGACTTGCCGCTCCCCGAGCTGCCGTTCTCCCGTCTGTAAACGTGGCTGCGTGCGCTCACGAGCGCTCTGGGAACACCGAGTGGCGGCTGACGCGGTCCGAAGGGAGCGGCCCTCGGCTCCTCGTAGCCGCGGGTCAGAACGGCGATGCCGTGTTCAGCGCGGGAATGGAAGGAGGGTGCGGCGGGAGGGGGGGATTTGGGCTCCGTCCCGTGTCGCGCTTTGTTGTTTTAAGCTTTTAGGCGCAACAATATGGAATAACTTAAACTATTGCTTAAGGTTTGGGGAAGTTGTTTGGTCTCAAGGAGCCGTGTCATCCTCACCAGATGGCAGATTTCCGCACAGATGACTTAAGAAAGCATCCTATAAAGAGAGCAGTGTAGCTGTACCCCGTGTCACCACGCACGTTTCCTTGCACGAGGTGCTCTGTGCTGTTAGCTCGCTGAGACTTACCATCGAGTTAAAGGCTTACTGAACTCTGACCCAAACAGGAAGAAGAAATGGAGATGATGACTGAGAAGCAGGGAGATGCTCGGTGTTTCTGGAACAACACCCCTGAGAAAGGCGATTATGAGGCTGTTGAGGCCCTGATTTCTATGAGCTGCAACTGGAAGTCTGACCTGAAGAAACATGCAGACGTGAGACCCATCACCCCAGCCTCTGACATGTCAGAGGAGAGTGATGAGACCCTGCTTCCTGGAGCGGCAGACTTCAGCACCATCCCCGCATTTGTAAGTGCTTACCATGTGCACACTCGTTTCTCGGTGTCCGTGAGGCAGCAGTTGGTAATGCGTGGCAGCAGGTTGTTAAATGTCTCCCCTAATCTTGCCTCTTCCCGCAGTGCCTGACCCCCCCGTACAGCCCGTCCGACCTGGAGTTGTCCCACACCACCCCCACACCTCGCGGAGAGGCTGAGCCGCATGCGCCCAGAGCCCTGAAGGCCCAAGCGACCAGCGTTATTCGCCACACGGCCGATGCTCAGCTCTGCAATCGCAAAACCTGCCCGGTAAGAACGGCCAGTGTACTGAAATACCAGGATAGTGCTTCGTGGGACACCGATAGCAAACAGGACAACAAAGCAGAACGCTCAGCTATGGCACTGAGCAGAGTGAGTTATGAAAGCAGACGATTGCCAGCTGCAGAAAGAGAAACTGCAGAGCCAGCTGCTGGCCCTGAGCGTTCGACAAAGCTTGCAGTCAGCAGGCATCCATCTGTCCCTGGGTCAGCGCAGCAGTCGGCACTGGTGGCAGCCCCGTGCCCTGTCCCTGGAAACGGAGCCCCCCCCATGCCGGTGATCTGCCAGATGGTCCCACTGCCCACCAGCAACTCTGTTGTGACTGCCGTGGTGCCCGGCGCTGCAGCCAGCCGGCCGCCTGCACTCTGCCAGCCCATGGTGCTCATGGGCACGCAGGTCCCCAAGGGTGCCGTCATGTTCGTCGTGCCCCAGCCAGTTGTGCCGAGCACGAAGGCTCCGATCCTCAGCCCAAATGGCACGAGGCTCTCTCCTATTGCCCCCGCTCCTGGCTTCGTACCTCCTGCTGCCAAAGTCACTCCTCCGGTTGATTCTTCGAGAATAAGAAGTCACGTTTGCAACTACCCGGGGTGCGGGAAAACTTACTTCAAGAGCTCCCATTTGAAGGCTCACGTCCGAACACACACAGGTTGGTCACTCTTTCTGGCTGTTAAAAGTTAACATGACGTTGCAGCTGTATGCACTACTTGTTAAGAATCTCACAGTTACTGGATTTGTTTATGGAGCACGTTGTGGGGCAGCAATGAAAGGTTTCTTTCCCATTGCGTGCATTATAATTCCACCTAATCTGTGAGAGGAAATACCCCGGGGGGAAGTTGATTCAGCAGTTTGTGCTGGCCTTGCTCCATGTCAGAAGGCAGACAGCAACATATCTTACAAGCGCTGGAAGCAAGGCCTTGCCCAAATGTAGAACGGGCTTTTCTGTAGTTACAGATTCCTTATTAGGCTTCTACACAAGAATGCCTTTGTGAGAAGTAGGTTAAGGTTAAGGTTAACTTAAAAGGGATTCTTTTATGAACAAAAGCAAGTGTCCAGTCAAAGCTGTTCCCGCTTTGGTTATCTCTGAGCAACTTCTCCGTGTCTCAGCTCTTATTCGCAGTAGCAAAAAGAGGCGCGTGCATTTTCACGGAGACTCACAGTGTGCCAGAGCTCTGCTACATGGAAACGGGACCAACATCGTTACGGGTTGCATTAAGGGGGAGCACTTTGGTCACTCTGAGGCACCATAATCTGTGGCACCCATGGAGCTCAGAGCTAAAATCAAGCCAGAGTCAGTCAAGTATTGGTTGCTCAGTCAGTATTCATGGCTTTCCTTCTTCTAGGAGAGAAGCCCTTTAGCTGCAGCTGGAAGGGCTGCGAGAGGAGGTTTGCCCGCTCCGACGAGCTGTCCCGGCACCGCAGGACGCACACAGGGGAGAAGAAGTTCGCGTGCCCGATGTGCGAGCGGCGGTTCATGAGGAGCGACCACCTGACGAAGCACGCGCGGCGGCACCTCTCCGCCAAGAAGCTGCCCAACTGGCAAATGGAAGTGAGCAAGCTGAATGACATCGCCGTGCCGCCTCCGTCGGCGGCTGCACAGTGAAGGGACTTGGCCAGAAGATGGCGGATTAACTGTTGTCGCTGGGGTATGCCAGGTTAAATAAAAAAAAAAAGAAAAAAAGAAAAAAAAAAAAAAAGCTTTTGCTGCAGGTCTGAGGGTCTCCAGTGCCAGCTGCTGATGGCAGCGCTGCAGAGAGGCACGGGCGGTCTGTGTGCAGTGACACAACGTGGGGCTGAGAGACTCGGGTGGCTGGAATGGCGGGTGTCTTTTGCACTGGTGAGGAGAGAGAGGGAAGGTTCTGGAGCAGAGCAGCACGTGTCGTGCAGGTTTTGAGTTTTGCAGATTATTCATATATGCTATATATATACATATATATATCAGTCAAGCATCAGTGTTGCTGAAGGTTTGCGGCTGATGCTTGAGACCAGCACAGATTTTAACTGTTGGTTGTGAATCTCCAGTACAACACAGATTAGATAGACAGCAGCGTGCAGGCACAGGCTTGAAAGCCCGGGGTACCTGCAGGAGATAATCCAGATTGGTTTTCCTACTTCTGCTGCCTTTTCTTGGTAGGTGGACTCGGTAGATCCCCAGTCCCAGTGGTACAGGTGGTTTGGTGCCATGCTTTGGGAGCTGTGGGGCCTGTCCTGCAATTGGTGCCACATCCCTGGGGCCACCAGCTTTGTGCTGCTGCCCAGAATAGGGCTCAGTGGGTGCCGAGGGGCACCCTGTGGGCAGTGGGGGGGGGGGAATGTTTGTGAATCCTCATCGGCTTTGTAATATTTTCCTGGCTTCTTTTGAAAGCTTTGTGATTATTACAACTGGTTATACTGAGGCATGGTATGGTGCTTCTGCCTTTGTGTTGCTCACAGTTTCCTTCACACCCTCTCAAATTCCATACCACTGCATTTTTCTTAAGCAGATACAGTGTACTTTTAAGAAAAACAGTGGAACTGTAAGCTGCTTGGGTTGATTGAGAAAGAAAAACAAGAACCTTAGGCTTCTTGACCGTGTTATTCTTTGAAAGATGGTTTATACTAAAAATGAGATACGGATATGTTATGTATGGTATTAAATCAGAAAGTTGTGATTTGAAAAGTTAAACAAGGCAGTAAAGACACGGCTTAGAATTAAAGCTGTATATTTTGTGACAAATAATGTGTCTATTTCACTATATTTTATCATATCATGTTGAGGACACCTATCACTATTTGAAAATAGTGTATTAGATACGCTCTTTTGTGACTACTTTAAAGATTTGCACATTTCTTATGTTGTACTTTATACTTTGTTTACAATAAAAGCAATTTTCTTTAATACAGACTTCTTTTTTCATATCAGAACTCTGTCGTATTCACCCCTTTGTGGGGAAGTGAGCCTCAAAGTGAAATACAGTGTCCATCAGTGCATGTCCTGACTGGTGAGACCCATCTGTCTCAACCCTTGATTTATGAGCTCTGTGAAGCCAGCAGGAGTGGAATTTGAAGTCTGCACTTAATGCTTAGAATACTTTTCCCCTCCCTACTCTTCATCCTTCCCCCGCTCTTCCACCAGGCACCCAAAAATAAATGTCCTTATGCGGGCCACTACAGCGCTGGTTGAAAATGATTGTTTTTCTGATGATGGTGGAACTGCACTGTCTTCTGCAGGGTAACACGCAGCCCACGTTGCAGATGGCCGAGCCATCAGGCGGAGGTGGCAGCCACCACCTGTGCAGCGTGGGATTGGGATTCCTCTGTGACGTTGCCTGGAGCTGGTCATGAGCAACACCAAGAGAGGTGTGCGTTGAATTTCACCCTGCTGCAGGCTGCAGGCCTGCCTGCCCGCTCAGAATCAGCAGTCTGAGCCACCTCCGACAGGCAGCTTTCCCTCCACTGCAGAAGGCAAGCAGCACCTTTCTCTGCCTTCTGCTGCTCTGTGCAGAGGATAATGGCTTGGTACTGTTTATGCAGGCTCCTCCACATCCTGCTCTGATTCCCTTCTCTGCCTGCAGAGATTCCCATATTTCATGACTGTGTGGCTGCTGACTCGCTCTCATTCCCTGTAGGGCAAGTAGCATCGGGACTGGGGCACTCCTTGCCTTTCCTGATTGATGCAGTGCCCTGTGCAGTAAAACCCTGAGTCATCGTGCTTTCTTCTTGTTCCAGGAGGGAACACAGCCCTGCAGCCCAGCGCAGGAGACACTTCCCCATGAGTGGAATCCCGGTCTTCCCTCTTGCCTCACACTGTATTTTACACTTTGGAAGCAGGACCCAAAAGCTCCCATGTACACAGGTAACTTAAGGCAGCCAGAGAGGGCTCACCTCAATGCTCCCTTCTGGCTTTGGAACACCCCAAGCTCAAGGGAACTGCACATAAACCTGGGTGTCCAGGCAAGAAGCTCCATATGCCAGCAGTGCTGTGAGCCAGCACTGCACACTGGTGTTCCAGGAGTGGAACCTTATAGTGGCCTTCCAGTACCTGAAGGGGCCTACAGAAAAGCTGGAGAGGGACTTCTTATGAGAGCATGTAGTGACAGGATCTGGGGAAACGGTTTTAAACTGGAAGAGGGTAGACTGAGACTAGATACTAGGAAAAAATTCTTTACTGTGAGAGTGGTGAGACTCTGGAACAGGTTGCCCAGCAAGGTTGTGGATGCCCTCCCCCTGCAAGCATTCAAGGCCAGGCTGGATGGGACTGTGAACAAACTGGTCTAGAGGGAGGTTTCCCTGCCTATAGCAGGGGGGTTGGAACTAGATGATCTTAAAGATCCCTTCCAACTCAAACTGTTCTATGATTCTATGAGTGGCAGCAGGAGGAAGGTTCTTTCAACTACAAAGCTCCCAGACCCTCTCCACACTCTGAAGTGACACAGGGAAGAGTCAGCAAAACAGGTGGCCTTCTGCAGGCACTGGACCAGACACAAAAATTAATTTGTCTCACCATGTACACGTCCATTTGCTGCTTCTCTGCATCACCAGCGCATCCCAACATCATATTGCCTGCCAGACCCTAGTAGCATCACAGAGCTCCTAGGGTGGTCGCATTTTCTTTCTTGGGTAAATACACGGGGTCAGACCTCCAGGTGAGGTGGGTGTGTTTAAGCTGGTGAATCAGTGCTAATTACACACCCGTGGAGAAGGCAGGAGGGTGCGGGGCTCTGTTGAGAGCTGGGATCGCTCACCAGAACAGTGCTGGCAAATCTCAGGCACTGCTGGGAGCTAAATGAAAGAAAGATTCTCGCTTCAATCTCAGAATTTAACAGGAAGGTAGTGCCCTCCTCAGCTCAAGGCAGGGTCGTAACAGTGAATTTACCCCATGTACAGGTTTGCCCCACTGATCAGCACGTGGCCCTGCAGATTGCAGCTGCAGCACCAAAACAGGAGCCTGGGGTGGGGGGCTAGTTTTTGGAGACCATGGTTGAGTATGGGGGCTTGGGGCTGGTCACTCCCTGCAGCACTGCAGCAGCCCCCACCACACACCCAGTGTGTCCGTGTGGTGCACAGAGCCTTTATCTCTGCAGAGAGCATGAGGAGAAAGCTGGAAAAGTCATAATTTCCCCTGTGGCTGGGAGAACAATAACTTCCATTACAGCATTTGTGGGAGGCCTGGATGCTAGACAAGTGAACTAATGCATGCTTTACAGGAGGGGTCCTGAGACAGGGCAGCAGGCTGGGAGCTGCAGCCACTGGCAGGGCCAAGACGCCAATGAGGGAGCTCTGGCTGCAGAGCAGCGAGCCCGGAGGCTTCCTTCCTCCCTGCTGCCCGGCAGGGCCGTGTCCAGCCAGCCCATGGCCCCGGCTGGGCGCTGCCGCCTGCGGACGTGGCGTGTGCCCCGGCGCCAGAAGGAAGGGCTGCACTGAGCCCAGGGCTGCTCCGCACGCAGGGACACAAGGTATCCCCGTGGCAGCTCGCCTCGTCTCCTGCAAATAGATGATTCACTTGTCTGCTTTGGCAACATAACTCTGTCGCCACGGAAACACTTACAAGCTGTCAGAAAAGTTATAACACAAATCAGGGCAGGAGAAATGTTGGATGAATGAACAGGCGTGTTGAGGGCTCGCGCTACCTGCTGTTCTCCAAGGGAAAGGGCTGGGGAGGATCATATACTGCTGCAGCGAATGTTTCTGAGCTACATTTCCCAGTGGGGTAGAACATGTCACACAGTGCTCTCTTTTCCAGGGTACCTTGACCTGGGCTGCATCCTGTTTGCTCCAAAGGACAGTTTGACAGTTTATCAGCAAGAACAATACACGTCTTGAGCTTCCTCACCATGCTGATGAGAATGCACAGACAGCCCGCGGATGCGTTTGCTGTGCTGCAATATAAATCAGGTAATAATAATGTCATACATTCAATAACTCAGAACCTTTCCTAGGGTACCACAATTATGGTGAAACTTTATACCGACTTGAGTGTTCCGCCATGAAAGGCAAAGTCATCATGTCATCAGCGTGGACTGGGCTGAATTCCATCAAGTTGTCATCATCTAATTGCGAAGGCCGTGATCCCCGCAGCGCTAGCTGGGTGCCTGGCACCAGGAGGTTGCTGCCAGAAGAGAGTTCAGCCATTCCCAATGCTCCTGCCTGGGAAGAAGGGTTGTTGGTGCTTAATTACCCGAAAGGCAGCTGGTAATCCCAACCCCCTCCCCAGAATAGGGAAGAAAAATAGAGAGCATTGCATGCAGACTGCTCAGTGTCCTGCCCTGTTCTGAAGTACATGGAAAGCTTGGCAGCTGTGTTAATTTCTTAGTGTACTAAATTGCTCAAAACCACTCAGCAATGACTTAAGGAGAAGCAATTGCTCTGTCTCTGAGTGCCCCAAGGGAGGCAGGAGACAGGACAGGACACAGACTGGGAGGCCCAGGTGGCATCGCCTCTGTCCTGCACAGATTCATCTTAACACTAATCCTTCTGGGCCTGGGATAGCAGGACATGTTTCAGGTCTTCCATGGGAACACATCATAACCAGCTGTTAATGTCAGTTGGGGGGATCTCTCTCTTTTTCTTTTCTATTTGTGCCAGAGACTTCCCTGTTCGAGCGATGCAAGGAGCCTGATGAGTCTATGGTGAGTCACCAGGCCAGGAAAATAGCTGCAGGAAGGCCGGACTATTTATAAAAAGCAAAAGAAAGAAAGGAAATCTATTCTAGATGCAGAGAGATCTAGAAGGCCAACCTAACTTTTTGGGGAGACTGTGTGTCCCTGGGCTGTGTGAGGAGTGCTCCCAGCACACAGGGGGGCTGCAGGCATGGTGGGAGGACCCTTGGGTGGGCCTGATGCCTCAGGCCAGGCCAGCCGTAGCGGTGTGCGTCACTGCCGCCTGCAGCGCAGACGTGGGGCTGTGTAGTGATGGCGGTGATGCCATGTGTGTGGTAGGATGGCACCACCAAGCCCACAGCCTGGCTTCAGGTCCCACAGCCCAGAGGCAGCTTGCCCAGCTCTGCTATGTACAGGTGGGGTGGTTGCAGCTCGGTTGGAGGTGTAGGGAAGGAACAATGAAAGTGCCACCACCGTCAAGTGAAATTTTGCAAAGGTACGAATGGGTTTAGTTTTGCAACAGTGCTGCTGGGGCAGAGAAGGATTCTTCAGCCCCGGTGGGTCTGCTGCTGCCTTGGCTCCGTCTAAGAAGAACAGTGCTGGCTTCTGGAGCCATTTAAGCACACGTTGAAACCGTTCCAACACTTAAGCAAATTTTTAATTGTCCTGAAAGGTGGGGTTTTCCTGAATCACTTGAATAAAAATCATCAGTGCAGCAAGGAATCAACTCACACCACTTCCACACACCGCTGATGCAGTGGGTTGGTGTTGTGGTTTGGTGATTTTTCTTTTGTGATCAGTATTCCACATCAGAACATCATGTGAACCAGTAGGAGTTAAAGAGTTAATGTTCTGGTTCCGTTTACTGCCCCTTATGGGCATGTGGAGTATCCTGATGGGAGGAGAGGTGCGGCTTCCCTGGGGAGGACTTGGCGCGAAGAGGAAGCGGGGGTGGAGCTCCGGACCGGACCGAGCGCCTGGCTTCCCCCCGCTGCCCGGCTCAGCCTTCTCAGCTCGCCGCGGAGAACAGCACGCGGTTCCCTCGCGGTATTGTGGTTTGATCTCGCGTTTTGGATACTCTTTTCTCTCTCATTTTGTTTGATTTAGTTAAATTTAGTAAATTACCGTTCCTTCTCAGATCTACTGCTGGTGCATTTTTTTTTGTTAAAACCATCCACTAGCTCCCTGCCCTTCCCCCTCTCCCGGAGCGCGTGGCCCGGGGCCGGCCGGATCGCGCGGCAAACCGTTCGTACCCCTTTCTTTTTTTTTCCCTCGCTCTTCCGTTTTTTTTTTTCCGGGGCCTGTGCCCCCCTGTCACGGACTTGTATCCAGAGATAACCCGTGACAGTTGGTAGGGCAGCCTGCGGAATAAAGCATTTATTTTGCTTGAGCAGCGCAGCTGTGGCTTGTTCTGCTGTGCTGGTGCAGCCCTGAGCACCAACGGTGTGCAGTGCCAGGGCTGAGCATGATGCCACTCCTGCTGTCACTGAAGCGGAATGAAATGGTGCTCCCAATGACATGCGCTGCCTCTTGCCCTGCATTTTGTTAGTGCTTTGTGTTTCAGTGCTGACACTGTTTCCTCCACTGCTGCCTATTTCCTTCTCTTAAATATTTAATGAGCAGATCCCCACCCGCACCGCAGTCCCTTTGCCACCATTTCCCGTTGCCCTCAGCCCCGTGCTCAGGCTGACAGCCTCCATGTGCTGGGCTGTTCCTTAAAGTTTTGACAAACACTGATATTTCCCATGGCAACAGCCCCGTCACAACAGAGCTCACTTCCAGAGAAACAAATGCAGCTCTGCAGTGCCAGCTGCCTTTCAAACAGATGTTTGACTGCAGAGGAGATTTACAGCAGCTCGTAGTTTGGAGAAATGAATATAATTGCCTGGAGAATGTGTTTTCTTCTTCTTCTTCTTTTTTTTTCCCCTGCCTGATGAGTTATTTTTCTTAGCTAAAAGAAGTCTTCCTGGGTTGCTCTTCTCACTGCAGAGGTATATCCTGGTGCTGCCACAGAAGTCCCAGCCCAGAGGTGACAGCTGAAACCACCTGGATGTGACCTGAAACTGCAGCAAGGTGCACTAAGACAGCAACTGGGGCAAAAGTGCCCCCGAAGTGCCCCCACACTTCACAACCTGCCTTACAGCTCAGAGAGCCTGGAAAACTTGCTGGTTCTAGGGCCCGGGGAAGAAGATTTAATCCTTTTTATTCTTTTTCCCCACACAACTTCCTTCAAACAAGAGGTGGCTGTCACTTGAACTACTTTGGAGCTGCTGGAGCGAGTCCAGAAGAGACCATGGAGATGCTCAGAGTCTGCTATGACAGAAGGCAGAGGGAGCCGAGCTTGTTCAGTATGGAGAAGAGAGGGCTCCAGAGAGACCTCATTGCAGCCTTCCAGTACTTAAAGGGAGCTTATAAAAAGATGAGGACCAACTTTTTTTACAGGCAGATAGTGATAGGACAAGGGGGAATGGTTTTAAACTAAGAGAAGGGAGGTTTATATTAGCTGTTAGGAGGAAATTCTTCACTCAGAGGGCGGTGAGGCACTAGCACAGGCTTCCCACAGAGGTTGTAAATGTGCCTTCCCTGGAGGCGTCCAAGGCCAGGTTGGATGGGCCATGGGCAGCTTGAGCTGCTGGGTGGTAGCCCTGCCCACAGCAAGGGGCTGGAACTGAGTGGGCTTTAGGGTCTCTTCCAAATAAAACTATTCTGTGATTCTACAATTCTTCACGTTCCTGAATCACAGAGCCAGCTTGCATTTCAGTGTTCCAGAGAAAAACATGCAGTAGTTCATGAGTAGTTCACTCCCATCCCCAAAAGAATGTCCAAAATAGTTTTGGCTTTGCCCGGAGATGTTGGTCAGAACAAGCACATGCATGGCTCCTTGCTGAGGGGTTCCTGGCAGGGACAACCATTACACGTGGTGGTGTGGGACACACCGTTTTCCAAGGCCTCATAAATCTGCTTCTGAGGGTGTGGCTTTAGGCACATTGCTATTTTTAATTTGGGGTTAAGAGAGAACATACTTGTGTTACCGCTACTGCGTATTTGGGCATCAGGGCTGGAACCCTTTCCATTCCGTGATTCTTCCAATGAAGGGCCACCAAGATGATGAAGGGCCTGCAACATCTTTGGTATGAGGAGAGGCCAGCTCAGAATGGAGGAGGCCCAGGGGGATCCTATCAGTGTCTGTAAAGACCCAGGGGAAGGCTGTGTCCAAGAGGATGCAGCCAGGCTCTGTTCAGTGGTGCCCAGTGCTGTGCGGTGCTGGAGCACTGGCATGGGTTGCCCAGAGGCTGTGGGGTCTCCTCCTTGGGGATGTTCAGAAGCCGCCTGGCCATGGGCCTGGGCCCCCTGCTCTGAGTGTTCCTGCCGGAGGAGGGGTGGGCCAGAGGGGCACAGAGGGTCCTGCCAACCCAGCTGTACTTTACCCTGTGATGCACAAATATGCCCACCCCTACTGCTGCAGCCACTGCTTGCCAGCAGGTCTCATGTCCCCCTGCCTTCCTTCTTGTGTTGCTCCCAGCGCAGCCCCAATGCTTTGGGTGAAGCAGTGTGTCAGGGGACTCTGGGGGCTGTGCAGACCTCCTGGTGGAAGCTGTGGCTGGGAGGAGGAGGACTATCGCCTGCAGATGAGGTCAGGATTGCACAGAGGGCAGCTGGGTACAAGGTAGAAGGGGACACTCCAGATGTGCTCCAAGTCTGGTGTGGTGGCTCCACGGGGTTCGAAAATTTGGCTTTTGAGTAGGCCTTCTGAACAGAGCCTGGGTGAGCTGTTATTCACAGAGCAGCACAGGCCTTGGGAGCAACTTCTGTGCTGCTGCTGAGCTGAGGAGCTGCTGCTGATGGTCCTGCATGCACCGAGGCAGGCTCTGCAGCACCCAGGGGAGTCAAGGCCTTGTGCCAGGTAATCCTAAAGTCCTGCAAAGCTGCTGTCATGAAGAGGCTGTGAGCAGAGTTGCCAGGCATGAACGCAGCGCAGGTGATGTGGGTGTTCAACTCATTTTGTGCATGGTAAGAACACTGGTAGGGGAGATAAGACGGCGCATCCACCTGCGTGTCAGCCCGGTTCGTGTCTCAACACAGCAGTGCTGTCACACATGTTTTGCAGCCAGGCCTCCTTCCTCCATGCGCCTTCCGCATGACAATCCACTTTGCAATTCAGAAGGAAAAAAAATCTGAGAAAGACAAATTGCAATTCTCAGCAGATTGACATGATTACATTCTGAGTGGTTCCTGTGCTAATGGCAGCACTTGAGGTAACTCAGCAGCAAACCAAAAAAACACTGCTGTATTGAGAAATCGGGGAGGTCTGTTCAACAGGCCCTGTGGCTGCTCTCAGAGTTTCTTCTTCTCCTTTAACACAAACATACTGGTTTGAAACCGAAGCCATAGCCATGACCTCAGCCATGCCAGACCTTGCTGTATGGGATGCGGCCTCAGCGCCGCTCCGTTCATAAGACCAGCTTTTCACTTGCCAAGGATCATACCAGGCCCTGGGCACGGTTCTGATCATTCTCTTGGAGTTTCCAAGGGCATCTCCAAGGGATCATAAATATCACAATAGCCTCTATGAAAGTTTGTTACAGAGGAAATTTTTAAGCTATGGTTGACCCCCACAGGCATGAGGAGCACTGACAATCAATCACATGGACGCCTGCATTGGTAGTGTTATTTCATGGTCCCGCTTCACAGACACAGGATTCCAGGGCCAAGCTCTGTGCAGACAGGGAGCTCCCCAAGGTTTGGATGGCCGCAGCTTCCTGACCCACCCCTCTGGGTAGCCCACATTCTACAGAGCTTGTATCTGTTTAGTGGATAGGTTGGAGCCAGGGGGAGCAATGGATTTAGTTACTTTCTTTTAAGGCCGCAGATGAAGCAGAAAATCATCTTGTGCTGCAGATGTTTCTGTATACTCCTCTTCCTGTATCCAGGATACAAGCTGTGCTTATCTGTGCCCACAGGCAGTCCCTCAAGCTGCCCCTTCGTTCCATGTGGCTGCCCAAAAACAAGAAAAAAAAATGCAGGGGAAGAGGAAAAGCCATGGCTGGATCAGAGGGAACATCAGCTGACAAAGCAACAAATCCATTTGCCGTTACAACTCCCACAGCCCAGAGAGCCTCAGCCAAAATTAAGCAATTCCCTTGCTCCACTTTGGTTCCAAGTGACTGTCAATGTGCACCAGCTGCATGAGCTCTTATGAAACTTTTACTACTACTTTGTTGATTAAAACTGATAATTAAAGAACAAACAACTGTCTCGAATTACTGTGGCATTTACTGATGTAGCTGGCAGAAAGCACAAGATCACTTTTGTTCTTTTTCTTTATTCAGACATCTTAAGGTTATTTCCCTGCCTCATTTGCCCTTATTTCAGGTGAAATGCAGCTGTGTTACAGCCCAGCTGGGTTTTGGTGCCATGACTTCAGCCCCCGGCACCCCAGGAGCTGAATGTCCCACAGCACCGCGATGGGAGCTGGGCAGCCCACATCCTGCTGAGCCTCTGCCAGCTGTGGTGTGGGGCTGGGCACAGCTGTGTGCTTCCCATGGATGTAGCAGGAACAGAGGAGTAGGTGGAGTGTGTGCAAAAGAGTCTGGGAGCGCTTCCTATAAAAATGCTAATGCTGTCTCAGGCCTCTTGAGGGTGTTCAGTGATGCACAATAAATTACTTTTATGGGGTTTTGTGAGCACTCCTGAATTTAACACTGTTTTCAGGGAGCAAGAAGTGTCTCTATAATCACAGGCAAAGAGCCTGAATAAAACCCATTCCAATCAGCAAGAGTAAAAATGTCAGGCCTTTACCTTTAGAGTCTTTGTGCTAATGTTTGAAATCCAGCTAAACCCCCCTTAGCCAGGAGAAAAGTAGCTCAAACAGTGTCAGTGAGATTTATGCTAATACCAGGAGAGCCTCTATCTCTTCAAACACACTTAGTTACCCTTCCTTCTGCATAAATCAAAGGACTATTCTAAAAATGCAAGACTATCAGTGGCAAGCCCACCCCCCAGCTGCGATTTGTGGTATCCTGGTGCAGGGCTGCACCAGGCAGTAGGCTCAGAAGAAACGTGCTCCTGGAAGCACCCTGCTGAAGGAGGGCCGCATCCTCAGATGACCTCACACCGCAGAGCTCTGTCTATTTATAAGTGCCCCCGATAAGGCTAGAGTTCAGGAACGCAGCAGCGTTTGGAGCTATAACCGCCCTCCGAGGCATCCTCCTTGTGCCAGGGAATTCAGAGAGGGTATTTGCTCTATGAGGACAGCCAAAACTGGCCCCCAGAATAACCCTGTGTGACACTGTGCTGCAGAACACAGCAACACGCGGGAGCTGGTGAGCAGCTGTGGCAGAGCTGAACATGGCAGAACACATCGCAGCCGCACGAAGGAGGGCTCTTGCTGTCCCTTCTGTCTGCTGCCAGCCTTGCAGATACGAATGCATGCTGCAGCAGAAACCTGCCTTCCTGCTCTGGAACAGCACCGCTGTTGATTTTGCTTTTAACAAATGTTTACACGGGGATAAATTAAAAAAAAAAAAAAAAAAAAAAAAAAAAAAAAAAAAAAAAAGCAGCAGCAGCAATAAATCTGCCACCTAGTGGCAATGTGATTTTTTTGAGGGCGATGCTCATGAGCATGCCATGCTGTGTTGCAAGGGTATTCATCTAGCAAGCTCTCCTCTAAGCAGTGTTTGGAGGATATTGATTCCAAGCACACTTGTGGGTAGGCCCTGGAATATCCGTAGCACGCGGCTGCTCACAGACCTATCTGAGTGACTGGCCTCTGTTACAGAAAAGGTCGGCAGGGCGCTTTGGCTGGCCCACACTCCAGCACTGCGCGGGACACATAACAAACCAGGAATTTTCTTCATCTCCTAATCATATAACAGAATAACAGAATCTTCAAGGTTGGAAACGACCTCTAGGATCATCTAGTCCAACCATCTACCACTAGTATTGCCCACTAAACCGTGTCTCTCAGTATCACATCTTTACATTTCTTGAACGCCTCCAGAGACGGTGACTTCACTACCTCCCTGGGCAGCTTGTTCCAATGCCTCACCACTCTTTCCAAGTTTTTTCCTAATATCCAAGCTGAACCTCCTCTGGTACAAGTTGAGGCCATTCCCTCACCTCTAGCGATGGGGCATCCACAGTTTCCCTGGACAGCCTGTTCTAGTGCCTCATCACACTTTTAGCAAACAATTTCTTCCTTATATCTATTATAAATCTCCCCTTTTTTACATTAAAACAGCTACACCTTGTCCTATCACTACACTCCCTGATAAAGTGTCCATCCTCAGCTGCAGAGCCTGTAGGGCTCCATTTAGGTGCTGGAAGGCCACTATAAGGTTTCTCTGGAGCCTTCTCTTCTCCAAGTTGAACTCCATCAACCTTTCTTCATAGGAGAGAAACATCCTTGTGTCCCTTCCCTAGACCACCCTGGACAGGTCCATGTCCTTCTTATGCTGGGCGCCTCAGAACTGAATGCAGTAATTCCAGTAGTATGACAGCAAGCTTGCACCTTGGGTACAATAACGGCAACCAATGAACAGCAAAGAAAAATGACATTTCTATAGGTTACATGGAAATAATAGTCATTTTAATGCTGCTGTTAGGCTTGTTCAGTCTCAGCCTTTGCACCTTCTGAAGGCAGGAACAAAAGCAAATGTGCTATAACAGGGTTTTGAGTCCAAGGGCAGATACACCTGCAAGCTGGAGATGCTGTTTGTTCAGCCTGGAGCTGGGCTCCCTACTGCCAATACAGTGTATGTGCTAGGGGAGGGCAAACACCTCCTTTGCCACCCACACAACCACCTGGTTAGCCATGCACTTGCTAATATCATACATGTGGCTATTTTCTGAATGGGAAACTTAAAATAGAGCAGATTATTCTTCCACCAAAAAAAAAAAAAAATCTTTCATTATCAGCTGTCGAAAAACAGTGCATGACTTCCATTTACTTCACATCAGAAGAAGATACATAAGATAACCCTCAAAACATTTATCAGGATGGGGCATGTTTGTGCTGAAAATATTTATCCTGCTCTTCAGGCACAGGTAAGTGAAAAAGGACACACAGCTGTCATTAAGTTCAATAAAAAGAACAGAAACAAGAAAAATAAACAAAACCAAAGTAATACATACCTCTCAGTCTCCAAGTCATCTATGACTTTGAGCACTAAGAGCCCCTGTCAAGTAGGAAAAAATGACTGTGGTTCATTTCTGTAAGAAAACACTTTTTTTCCCTACATCTTGCTTCAATAGCATCCTCCTCTGAGTATTTCATGAACTGATGATGCCAGACATTCTCACGCTAGTAACCAGGCGTGACATTTAATTACAAGGGAATTAGTCACTGGAACAAAATACAAGAGCTGGAGTCTGTCACCTGAAGTCTTCACATCAATTCTTCTCTGGAAGTGACACTTTGGGTGCTGATCTGTGGTATAACAGGAGATGAGGACACGTGATCTGATAGTGCCTTCTGTCTTGAAATATGGGAATAACATCATACCTGTCAATTAAACCATGATCTCCCCATCTTGGTGTGAGCAGGAGTCTCCCAGGCACCTTCTTGCAAGGGCAAGGCACATTTCTATATGTCCTCCAACAACACTGGGAAGAGTGGGCTACCTGTGCACAGGCAGTACATGATGACGCAGATACACACCAAGCCCTTAAAGCTTGAAGTTTATGCTAGATATTTAAGAGCTGCTTGGATGCTGAACACCTGCCCAAAGCAGCACATCTTGCACTGAGTTGAGTTACCCAGCTGGCTCCAGCCAAACCCATCCTCAGCCTCTTGCTGGGACATATGGCTGACGGAGCTGTTCCGTGAGGACTAGGGGGAGAGGCCACAGCACTGCTGACTTTGCCAGCCTGGCCCAAATGGTAGCAAACGCCACTCTTCAGTACGGCTGAAGAAAGTTCAGACAATTCACTCTCTCCCAGCTGTAAACATCCCGAGCTATTGATTCTGCCCTGTGCTACAGCATTTGTCTGCTGGGAAATGCTCTGCAACATTTTCAACACCTTCTAAATTAAAACCCTCTGTCCATCCAACGAGGCTCTTCCTAGTTGTGCAACATTTGTAAGAGCCAAATTGAGTGGACAAATGGTACTGCTTGGTTGTTTTTTTTTTTTTTTTTTGCTATTTCTAAGGGAAAGCTGACTTTGCAGAGCTCCTGTCTGCTGCTCCCACAGCATCACCTCATTGTGCTGCAGCCTCATGCGGACTGGGACAGCCTATTCTCACCACCTAACC
The DNA here is from genome assembly GCA_016647715.1 of Pavo muticus. Classification (NCBI taxonomy): domain Eukaryota; kingdom Metazoa; phylum Chordata; class Aves; order Galliformes; family Phasianidae; genus Pavo; species Pavo muticus. The sequence goes on from JACDJE010000269.1 coordinate 1,200,531, forward strand.
AGCACACAGCTCTAGTGGCCTCCTATGAAATTCTCCAAGAGACAGAGCTGGTCCAGAGGAGCTGTTCTGTGAGAGAACATGGGACACGGTGCAGCCATACTGCTACTCCCGAGGCTCCCATGTGCAGTTCCAGTGTCTGGAGGCATTTTCATCTCTAACCGGAATAGTTAAATAATATTGGAAACCCAGTAGTCCTGTGAGAAAGAGGGGAAAGCTCTGCTGGTGTTCCTCTCCATGAAGGTGAAGAAGTGATTGGTTCACTAACAGAGTGAGGAGATTTCGCTAGAGGTGGCATCTCACAGGGAAGGACAGGGTGAGATCTAGGGAAATGCAGACAAATTTAGAGAAGAAACAAAGGCACACATTCCAAAGAGCCAGGACAATTCTTCACTAGCAGGCTAGCCCATGGTGTTGCCTTGGAAGGAGTCTCCCTCCCTTTAGGTGATTTCTGTTGAGCTCTAGAAAATATCCCACAGCTCGAACAGAAGTGATGGGATGGAGAGCAGTGCCCTTATTATAGAAACACGTCTGATCAATGGTTTCATTCGGCTTTTGAAATCCTCGAGATTACAAGCAGCAGCAATGCCTGCTTTAAATCATGCTATCTCCAGCAATGACCCCAGCCAAGTATTCACCTGTACCTTTGAGCTTTCCTCTTGGTGCCCCCCCTTTTTGATCACCAAAATCCTTTGAATTGAGGCTCACAGACTTTTTTTTTTTTTTTTTTTTTTTNTTTAATGCTCTGTTTTGTTTTGGGAATGGCAAGGAGAGTTGGTGGTTCCTATGGATCAACATAAAGGAGCAGAGGGACTACTCAGCACAGCCCACCCAGCTGCCCCCCAGGAGCTCAGAGCCTCAGGAGACAAGGGCAGTGCCTGTGTGCTGTTTCAATCTTCACAACACTATCTGGCCCTACAGAGTACATCACCTCGTCTTCGCTCACCCCTGGCGGCAAGGTGATCTCCTTCCTGACTTTTCTGTAGTTATACTCCTTCCTTTGTGCGGTGGTGTGGGCCTCCTCGTGCTCTGCCAGCACCTGGACCTTCCTGTCCTTCACTGTCACAGTGACCTCCTCTGGGTCAAAACCCCTTACATCCATCACTGCTAAAACCTTGCGGTCTTGGGAAGCATTGCACATCCTGTTCAGTTTTCTCCGTACACTGCAATAAAAACAAGAAGAGATCCCTTCAGTCCAGCTCATGGAGGAATGGGTGGATCACTATGAACTCAAGAGAAGCAAATATAAACCATTGGCTCCATCTTCAAATGCAGCACAGCACACGTGATGGTGTTGGCCCACATCTGCAGATATTGGTGCTTGGGCGCATTTCAGCGTGTCCTCTTGGGATGGGACAGCTGGGAATCTGAGATTTCTTTCGCTTCAACACAAAGCCCAGTGCTCTTTTTCATGCCTTTCTGGGCTGTGTGCACCCATGTCACGCACTGTCCTACACTGGAAATGGGTGGGTGCAATAGATCGCATTTTCTAGTTAGGAGAAGGGGAGAAGAGACATATCTGGTAAAAAATCACAGAAACGTTGCTTTGGAGCTGGTCTGGAGGCTCACTGACTTGTTAAAATGATTTCTGTTGCTGTCAAACAGCAAGTCTGCTTGACCAGAAACAAGTCTTGGTCAAACCACGTGTGGAATGCACAACAGAAGGGTTGCCTCTCTTATCGCAGCTGAAGAGGACAGAAGGCACTGCACTAAGAGGACAGTGTGCCTGGTGAAAGAAGAAATGGGGCCACAAGAGGGGAAACAGACACTGCAGTCAGAGATCCCAGCACCGTTCGTGGCCCATTCAGCATCAGCACTTACAGCCTGCAGTGACCAGCGGGGCACGGTGTGTGTGAAATGGCCAGGGATCTCCCATCCCTCCTGGTTTCTCAGGGCTTGGCCAGGCCTCAGCTCAAGCTGAAAGGTTTTATCCCTTCCTGCAGGGCTGCCTTTTGGATTTATCTGTACTGACATCAACCTTCATCTCCTCTCACAGCCTTCAAACCACCACAACGATGGTCAGGCCTCACATTTAGAAATCCCAAACCTTGCCCCTCCCATGCACACCGGTGTCAGCCTGCACCCTCCTGCAGGGGCTCCCTCCGACCGCTGGCCCAGGCCGTGCCACAGCCCCAGGAGCCATTACCTGGCCAGGTCTCGCTCCACATCCCGTATGGCCGTCACAGCCCGGCTGGAAGCTGTGCGGGGCCATGAGCAGAGGCAAGAGGGTGGTGGGAGGTGGCCACAGGGACAGCAGGGCAGCAGCTCCTCCCGCAGCTCCTGCAGGTGGCGGTCCAGCAGCTGCATCTGCCTCTGCATCATTCTCTCCATTTGCTTAAAATCCCACTCATGGTCCTCCAAAAAGCTACTGAGCAGAGACATCCTCAGGCTGCGACAAACTGCATCAGTGCCCAAGTGCTATTTGCACTTGGGAGAGTAAAAAATTGTACAGAAAGCTGCGGGCAGGCACGAGCTGCGGAGCAGAGCTGTAGGTGCTCCTGTGAGTCTTGTGACTTAGGAGGGAACCCTGTGACATCATGGGCCTGCTGATGCGTCACAGGTCCGTGGTGTCCCAGGAGAGCTGTTCCATGTGTCTGGGCTGCAAATGCACATTACTGGCTCACATCCAGTTTTTCATGTAGAACCCCCAAGCCCTTCTCTGCTAAGCTGCCCTCAATGCATTCATCTCCCAGTTTGTATTTGTGCAGCACCTTGCACTTGGCCGAAAAAGTCCTGTGTGACTTCTAGAAAAACTCACAGCAGATGACATGAATGGGAAATGGTTTCCATTTTGGAAAATTTGGGCTTTAAGGCCTTATAGCAGATTGTGCATCAGCGTGTACTGAGGCAGAGACAGTTGAGAAGTTTTTTTGGGGCAGGCAGGCTGCCGGCGGTGCGTGGTGCAAAAAGTCAGCCTGTGTATGAGCTGACAGAGTGGGCACAGATCTTCCATCACAGCAAGGTGAAATCCTTCACCCAGCTCGTGCTGTGCTGCAGTGCATCACTGCCACTAGTGGGGAGGCCAGCGGGGACCCTGGGAAGCAAATGAGAACAGGTCACTGCTGAGGATGCACAAGGAGCACACACCAAAATGCTGGTGTTTCATTTGCAAGAGTGAATTCAAACATTCAACTAACTTTGATCGATTATGTACCTAATTACATCCGCATATGCCAGCAAACAGTTGTTAAAAGCCAAATGCTTCATACATACTTTGAGGGCAGAACTTCTCAGCAAAGCACTGTTCCCAGCAGTGATGCTCGCCAGCAGCTTCTGTCCTGTCATCTCCAATAAAGTGCTGCAGCTGAGACATGAACCATCCTCCTGCTGACCGCCACCCAGATGCTAATCACACCCAGAGCAGCAGCATCCCTGCCTCTGAGGCATCTGCAACGCACAGAGCTGTACGGCGGGTTGTTTTCCTGAGGCAAAGTATGAGTTTGGCTTTTCAATAAATCAAAAAAGCCAGCTTATTTTATATTGAATAATTGTCTCATCTAAAAAAACAAAACAACATCGCTTTATGCCTTATTACTCACAAAAGGCATTGTCTCTTTTTAGTCCCAGGATGAATATTTTATTTAAAAGCTGAATTCAAAGGCTGTGAAGAGTCCCTCCTGACGCAGTTTGCTTACATTTGCTGCAGTGTTCTGTCTCTAAAGCTTTGGTGCTCCTGATCTCTCCAGTTCCACACGAAGGAGCTTTTCAGGAGGTCCCTCTCGTGTGGCAGGAGCCTCAATTGTATATTTCACAGAGGATGCTTTGTTTGCGGAGTCCTATCTGAGGGCCACACAGCAAGCATCGAGAGAACTTTTCCAGTTGTTCTGTTGTCCCGGTAGGCTGCTCTCCACCATGGCCCCCCTTGCAAATGAATCACTTGGCACTTACAAGCAACAGCTGGCTGGCGAGGCCAGCCAATTTAATGGTTATGTTTTTATCTCATGTTTTATGATGTTTGTATAAAGATCAATGTGATAGTGATAATAATCCTCACTGCCACTTCCTAGGCTCAGAGCAGAAGCGTGTACCTGCCTTGGCTGCAACAAAGGGATCTCCTGACTGTGTGTACCTGTTACAGCCTCCAATGGCTCTGGAAGGAGGCTGCTGCCTCTTTCAAGCACTGAGCTCTGTTTGCAGATTACAGCAGCTAAGTATCACAAAATCAACTTCAGCACTGTTTCAGCCACACATGATTTAGGTTGTGGATGCCCCATCCCTGGATGCATTCAAGGCCAGGCTGGATGTGGCTCTGGGCAGCCTGGTCTAGTGGTTGACGACCCTGCACATAGTAGGGGGGTTGAAACTAGATGATCATTGTGGTCCTTTTCAACCCAGGTCATTCTATGATTCTATGATTATCTTCAATAGTGTCTCCATATAGGTTACTCCTGCAAATGTCATCTTTAGGAAAAGGACCTCAAAAGCAGCCAGCTCTGGCTCTTTTGGCAAATGTTGGCAGGGGTGGGTTGCCTGGTATCCCCCCTCAAGATTCCCTTCCTTTGAGTCACAGCATTATAGAGAAATCTGTAGTCAAAGTGGTTCAGAGGAACACTGTGGAGTTCACTACGGCCAGACCTGCTTGCTGAGAAACAGGCACCTCTGCACACTTTGCGGGGAAGCTGGTGGCCATAGCGTCCATCACGGGGAGCTTCACCTCTTCCCACAAAGCAGAGCTAACTGTGGCCATCCCCTCCATCGCTGGGAGCTTCACTCGTCCCACAGAGCAAAGCCTGAGGCAGGTGGAAGATGAAGGTCCCAGTTCCCATCTCTCTGCAGCCTGCCTTCAGGCCAGGACGAGGGCAGCCTTCTGTCACCAGACAAGGACAACATGCATGCTCTCCCCAGCAGTGAGCTCTCCCAGTGAGATCAACTCCCAGCCAGCAGGAACTGTGTCCTGCAGTGACACTATATGCAAGTAAACAGATGTTTTCAGGGTGGCCAGCCACCACCAGAGCACCACCAGGCCCTGCAGAGCACCCAGAGAGGCTCTGTGCCCATGGCAGTCAGTGGAGGATACAGATGAGGTCATCATGAAGCAGGGATGTGACACCTGCTGTTTCCTTTGTGTTGCACAGATATGGAAGGACGAGAGTCATATCCAGGTTAAGAAGATGCACAGGACAGACATGAGGAGCCTTGCAGATGGGATTGCTAAGGAGGCATCTCTTCAGCAAAGGTGTCACGAGAGATCTCCAGCCTTCACCTCTCACCGCCTCACACCACACTGCTCTCTCAGGGCTATATTTAAACCTGCTCACTCCAGTGATCTGTTTTACGTCAAGAACCACAGATGCAGCAGATCCTCCATTTCCAGGTGGGGATGGAGGAAAGGGAGGGCCAGGCTGAGAGGGCACCTCTCAGGGCAGCACCGTGGCACACCATGCCATGTTGCATCATGCTATGCCATGTCACACCACATTGCATCGCTGCACCTTCAGCCTGCAAGGCCATCTAGGGAGCAGAAGAGCTGTGGAGGCAGCAGAGGAACCATCAAGTGACGATGCAAATGGGAAGTGTGGCCACACCAGCTTGAAACAGCTTGCGCCTGCTGCTTTTAAGCAATTTCTGAATATACACAACTCTGTAATGAACGGTTAAGCTCCTGACTCACAGGGAGCATTTAACTCATGGAACCAGCTCACTCCTGAGGCAGGCTGACCTGCCATGTGCCAAACAAGCCTTTCTTGATGGGCTGCTTCCATGTGGCCAGGGCCATGTCCGCTCCTTCCCTGCCTCCCCGCTGGCAGCGGGCTGGGCCGTGAGAAACCATCCAGGAAATGCCAGGCAGTGTGAGTAATGCCGCAGTGCCTCTGGGATGTGTCAGCAGGAGATGGGTGCTGCACAAAAGGGAAGCAGTGCCGCAGCTATTTCCTGTGACTGTAGGAGAACTTGCCTACTCCTCTGGGTAGTCGTAGGCAGCCTAGCTTGCGTCATTCCGGCAGAGCTGGGGACTTCTCAGCACAGAGAAATGGCATCCAGTTCCTGTGGGCATGCCCAGCTGGCCCAGCTTGAAAGGAGCACCAGACACAGCTGAGAAGGTGCGTGATGGATGGGAATTGCTTCTGGCTCTGGTTAAGTCCACCTTGGAGGTTTGCTGCCTGTCACTTCAAGAACCAGCTCTGCTCCTTTTCCCAGACAGGAGCGAATGGCTTCTGCCACCCCATTTGTTACCACAGCAGCTCATGTGGCGGACCCGGCACAGAGTTTTCTCCCAGGATTCCTCTACAGTGTGCCATGTACTGCTGTGGGTGAGATGTGGGGGCTGTTGGTGACATGCTGATATGTGAATGCTGTGCGTCACTGGGAAATGAAGAACTACCAGGTTAAATCTGCTGTGGTGTTGTGCGGTATCAGCTTCATGAAGTCAAGGTGATGCCCACTGAAGTCAAGGTGAATTCTAACTTCTGCTAAGGTCAGGCAGTGAAACAAACTTGGGGCTGTCAAGTCTGATATCAAGTCTAACTTGCAAAGGCTATTTTGAGATCATTTGTTCTTACCACCAGGATAAACCAGAATAACACATCCTCCTGCTTCAAGTTTGCTGCACACCTAGGGAGCTGTGCAGCCACGTCTGGCCTGGCATGGGGAGAAAGGGGTGTGGGAGGAAGAAGGAGCACATCTACCACAGCATCCATCTCTGATCTGGCCCTTGTCAGTCTCATGGGTGGTCTTGAACTCTCTCCCACTGCGATAATAAAAGCAATAGCATTCCAACTCGGCTAAACCAAACACAATTTGGTTCTTTGTTTCTTTGTTTCAGAGCCTCTTATGGTCCCTGCCTTTCAGGATCTTCCTGACACCCATGAAGCTGAGAACTTTGCTCTTAAAATGTAAAAGGAGAGTTGAGGGAAACTCGAAGGTGCCTTTTAGAATGCTGTGGACTGTTTGGCATGACTGCCTCTGCCTCTCCCTGTCCTCAGCGAGGAGCTGGAGACCCCTCAGAGCCCAGTTCACCAGGACAGCCCGTGAAGACTTTAAGATACTCAAAATAACTTGAAAATTGCAGGGAAAAAAAATCAAGAACAAAAAAAACAACTAAACAAAACAAACCCAAACCAACCAACCAACACAAAACAAAACAAAATATCAAACCCTCAGGGCTGGAAAAACTGCTGCCTTCATTGCCCTTCCAAACACAATGCCTAAATTAACCTGATCTTTCAAAGTATCTCTTGGCTTCCATTGAGCAAGAACAGATCAAGTACAGCAAGTACTGATCAATTTAAATGGTGTTTGGTCAACATATTTTTAGACCTACCAGCTTCTGACAGCATGTCTGACATATTGATTTACAAATATCAACCAGAATCTCTTAAAACTCCAGCCACGTTATTAAGTGTGCTTTAGGGCTCTTTCTTTAAGCCCGGTCTGTAATAACCCTCGTATGGAAAGCGCAATGTTGTTTAGCTGAGAGTGAAATCACAAACAGGGCACTGCAGCCATACACCGAAAGCAGGTAACCATATGCTCAAATGGATAATAATGATCATTTTCCCCTCTCCTGATTTCCATATGCAATGGAAGTAATTAGCCGTGTAACTGTGCACCTCTGTGCCCAGCCAAGCGGTGCTGAAAGCCTTGGAGCAGACCCAGGCAGCCGGCTCTCAGGCTCAATCCGCTCCTCTTTCGAGGGACGATGACTTCCTGCACAGAATGACGTCCTGGGGATGTTATTTCTGGATTCCCAATACACTGCTTACGGAAACAGGAGAATCCCTTGGTATCCTCTTGGTTTTACCAACATATTTAACACGCTTTAATCTTCATGGGAAAAAATATTCTCATTAGATCAAGAACTGTTTTTTCCGTCTTTCTTCAAGGAACTCTTTCCCCACTTGAAATTCATAATGGAGCAATTGAGTTCCCTCAATTCAAATTTAGATGATTTGTTGAATATTTTATAATGATTTCTCACTCTGCTACTCAGCCAATGTTAAAAGAGCTTCAGTCAATGTTAGAAGGGCTTCCTTTCCCTGATTTTCCCAGTGCTGTCCTAAGGTTCCTTCCCTTCAAACAACACTTCCTGTGACCTCTCGGTCTCTCTTTCACTTCTGCGCTCCCACAGGGACTTAGCAGTGAGGATCTGAGAGCAGGGGCACCCTTCCGTAATCCAATTCTTCTTCCTGACAAGGTCTGGCCACCAGACAGAAGAAAACAAATGTTACCTTTCCTATTTATAGCAAAACAGTTAGTTAATTGCTGACTTGCTAATGCTATTTTCAGTCTACCTTTGCATATTTGAACACAATTAAAGGAGTGACAAGTCTCTCTCTCTCTCCAGAAGATTTCAGGTCACTGCAGAAACCAGCATCTGTGCTAAAGATGCATTATCTCATTTCTTCATGGGATTGTGACTGGAACACCCTGCTGCATCGTGCCTTGGAGAGAAGCCAGCGGTGTGCCTGTCTCGTCATGGCATTTGCACTCATTCACTATGCTTGCCCTTAGAGCCTCTTCTAACTCCAAATGTCTCAACATCCCCACATTAGCTCCAGTTCTGCTGGTTCGCTGTGGTACAGCTCAGCTTGGCTGGACTAGATGATCTTAGAGGTCTTTTCCAACCTTAATGATTCTATGAGTCTATGTTGTGCTGTGTGGGCCATTTGGAAGATACACTCACAGCAACAGCTTCCTGCTGACACATCATGGGAACCCAGGGGTGATGCTACAGAAAGGCTCCTTTCTCTCCCTCCAGTCAGTCTGTCCATCCCAGAGGCAGCATCTGAAAGGTGCTGTACTGCTTAAAGGGAACAGCCTGCTGCTTACATCGAAATGCCTTCCCTCTGCCTCAAACAGAACTGTATCCAGGCTGCCAACATTTCTGTAGTGCAAACAGAATGACTCTAAAGCTACTCTGAAAATCCCCTTGTTTCCACTTTTGTTTTCAGCCAACATTTCAGTATTCTAGCTGCTCCCATTTGGTTCAAATAGCTCGTCAAACTGCAAGTCTGGAGCCCAGAAGCAATTTAAAGTGTGGAACAACTGAAGACAAGCGCTGCCTGTACTTTCCAGCTCTCAGGTAAGCTGAAGAGATGTGTGGGTGCTATGCAGCAGTGCACAGCTCCCTCAGAAAGGCATGAACTCAGGACTGGTAACAGGTGCAAAGAGCCAGTGGCCTCCAATGGGTTTAGTATGGAGTGCATTTGCTAAATCTTATTCTTCCTATTTAGGCATCTTTTCTATCTATATGTAAATAAAGAAGACGTTATTCTCTATAAAAATGCATTTTATGTTGCTAGTTAATAATCTGATATCCACTCTGACATCCCTTGTACTCAAGACACTCCTCAAGAAATGAAATAGATTGCTGCTGGTGTAGAAATTAATGTGCTAATGTGATAAAAGAAAGAACTCTTATTTCTACAATGTCCATGCATACTTCAATGAAAAAGAGTACATACTTGCATAGCCACCTTTTGTTTTTCTCTCTGCATGATGAAGGTAAGGCCTAGCCACTTGTCAGAGAAATGCCAAGGTTACTTGAATGCTGGGGAAGTCCTCTGCATTTCAATCAGGGTTTTCTGGAAGAGTACCAGGAGCATCTGATGGGATGTGCATGGGAATTCCCTTTGCAGCAGGCTGGCTGGGCTGGCTGCCCTCAATCACTGCAGGCAGAGATGTGCCTGCCAGCAGCATCACTGTGCTTCTCCAGGCTCGCACAAGGAGGCTTGAGGCTGTGGGAGTCTCAGAACTCACATTTTCTTGGGAAATTCGATTATTTCAAACCTCCTTTCACTCCAATTGAAACTTAGTATAAATACCAAAAACAAGATTATTGAAGTCCTTTGCTTAGATGCCAGTGTTTTGATATTTTATGTGATTCAAATGAAGTTGAAAAACATTGAAGGTGCTTAATAATTCTGTTATATCTCAGTAAAAGCTGTGATTATGTGAAACATTTCCAGTCTCATCTGTTCTGTTAAGGACTGAAAACAAACAACCAGTTTTAATGAGGACTGAGTTATGAAATAATCTTACGTCATTCATCAACGCTGGCCAAGCACTCTGGACTACCAAAGACGTGTTTTGCTGGTGGTCACATCTCAGCACCTACTTCATGTCATTCCTGTGACAGCTTCTCTCTCTAAGAACGGAAAAGGCACTGGCTCTGGCAACATAAATAAATAAACAGACACCCTAATTTTGCCTTCATTCTCTCAAGTTTTCTTCCCTGATCCAAGAAGGGTGAGCAGCTCTTGCTTGCCCACAGGAAGTAAGGACTGTTGCAGCAAGGTGTAGTGATGGCAGTGACGAAGGGTGAGTGGTGCAGCAGTACAGGTCCTACCTCATGACACGGACATCCTTGGTAGTGGTGAACTGGAAGCTGTATCAGCCTTACCTTCTCCACTGAGTCTATCCCAGGGCCACAGAGATTTTATCTATGGTATCCTCAAAGCAGCTGTAAATAACCCCGTGGTTAAACTGAAGAGCTCCTGGCAGCTTGTTTCTGCAGCGCTAGCAGCAGCGGTGAGCTGAAGGAACAGCTGGTTGATGGTTGTGGAAATACCGCTGGGCGCAGGCTGGGCTCTGAGAGATTCAGCACTGCGAAAGAAGAGGTTCCTCAATTTATGGATTTTTATTTCATCGTATTTTTTTCTGTTGCTGGCTTCTAATTTTGGGAACACCTGCATAAACAAAAACTGAATCATCCCCAAAAGCAGCCAGATCTGAAGGTACAAGGGAAGGTTCTACATGCTGTGGATCTTACACAAACAGGCTGGAGCTTCAGCAGTGGTATTACAGGCAAACACATTACTGAACTGCAGTTACATGCAGAGGAGAAAGAGTACAAGACGTCTCCATGAAGTGTTGTTATCCAAGACTTGTATGAATTGATTTTCTTCCTCTGTGGGTAATTATCAAATTACATGGCTTAAGAATAGAAATTAGAAAAATTCTTTGAGAGACAAAAAAAGGCAGCCTCAGAGCTCAGCATCCTCTCCCAAGAAACCTGTGAAATCTCTCTTATAACACGAGAACTATAATTTAATTGTATTATCCATCAGACTGGAAAAAAGGCAAAAATCAGGCTGACAAGCACTTCCAGACACCTGTGATTATAAAAATCCCAGCTCACAGCATGAGCCCTCTCCAGTCACATCCGGATGGCTTTATTTGTGAAACAGATCAAAGACCAGATAAAACCATTCCTCTGATCAACTCCACTTTCAAGGAATTCTGAATCCTTCTGTATGCCACTGAGTACAATTTTAATTATTCCCTTCTGCCTTTGGCAGCAGCACTGCTGGGACATAGAATCACAGAATCACAGAATCAGGAAGGCTGGAAAAAACCACTAAGATCACCTAGTCCAAACTGTGACCCATCCCCACCATGCCTACTAACTCATGTCCCTCAGTGCCACATCTATAAGTTTCTTGAATACCTCCAGGGACGGTATCCACCACATCCCTGGGCAGCCTGTGCCAATGTCTCAACATTCTTTCTGAGAATAAATGTTTCTTAATATCCAACCTGAATCTCCCCTGGTGCTACTAAAAGCCGTTACCTCTCATCCTACTGCTAGTTACCTGGGAGAAGAGGCCAATCCCCACCTCTCTGCGACCTCCTTTCAGGCAATTGTAGAGAGCAATAAGGGCTCCCCTGAGCCTCCTCTTCTCCAGACTGAACAATCCCAGTTCCCTCAGTCGCTCTCCATAAGACTTGTGCTCCAGACCCCTCATCAGCTCCATTGCCCTTCTCTGGACACATTCCAGGGCCTTAATGTCTTTCTCGTAGAGAGGGGCCCAGAACTGAACACAGTACTTGAGCTGCGGCCTCACCAGGGCTGAGTAAAAGGGGATGATCACTTCCCTGCTCCTGCTGGCTGCACTACTTCTGATACAAGCCAGGATGCCATTGGCCTTGGCCACCTGGGAACATTGCTGGCTCATGAGGAAGGGCCAGAGTGCGACCTCTCATGTTACGGAGAAGTTTAAAATAAAGCCTGCACCTTGATGAACCACAGTGATCACAGCGTATTGAGGCAGCACTGGTGTCAGTACCGGTGTCAGGCTCAGGTCTGAGGGAAGAAGTAATGCTGCCTATGCACGTGGATGCTGTGGCAATGAACAGGGTTTAGGCTTGCTCTGGCATCCTGCCTCCGATGGCTGCTGCCTGTGCTGGATGCTCAGGGGAAGAGTCTCTCCAAGGAGGACTGTGCTGCTGCCTTGCATCCTGATGTGAGCTGGATGGGCGCTGCTGGGCTACGTGAGCAGCTCTTGCTGCTATGCCAGTCACTTCTTCCTTCTGCAACATCTGCATTTTAACCTGCCTTTCCTGTTCTCCTGGCTTCTCAGCAGCTCTGCCTTGGAAGCATAACTTGCCTGGGTGCTGCTCAGCAACAGATGAATGTGGGGAGCTGGCAGGTGCGTGGTGGCACGTTCCCAGGTGGCTGCAGAGGTGATTCACACCAGGAGCACAACTTTGCTGCACGGCAGCTGTGCTCTCAAAGGGGCACCACAGCCAGCTGGGCAGGGATAGATGGCTCCCACGTGCAGCCAGCAATCACCTTGACCAGGCCCATGCAGTCCCCATCAAACCTCTACAAAACATATATCCATTCCCATCTGAATTTCCTTTGAGACAATGAAGAAAGAGAGGTGATCCCAGGGCATGATTAATCCCTGTGCAGCTAAGCCAGTCAGGTCCTTATTTCTCTCAGCTGGCTGCAAAGAAGGTGCCGAGAAGCAGCTCAGGTGTGGGCACTCACACTGCAAAACAGGCTGCTTTCTGTGTCCCAAAGTATGGGAGCTGAGAGTTGCTGGATGTAGTATTCCTCTAGCTGACACCACTGGAAAAGCTCTCTGCGCAAGTATGTAATCTTTTTTGACATGCAGAAAGCCTGGCCTGAACTAGGAAAGCTCCAGATGCTTCTGTAGATCTTGCAAAATGTTGATATTCCAAAAGATATATTGGAAGAAAAAATATATACTTCTTATAACTAATAGCTGGGTTTCTGCCACTATAGAAAGTCTTAGAGCCCTACCTACCCAGCAACAACAGTCACACAGCAAACGAGCATTGCTAGACCATCGAGTGCAAAGCTAGTCTAAACCTGTCAGTAATATCCAAGGCTGATTCTATGCAATAATTATATGTTGTGTAAAAAAGGATTTCCTAACAGCTTTTTTTAAGTTAAACTGAAGGTTTGGATCTTTCTTTTTTTATGTGTCAAGGGACAACACGAAACAGAATGCGGAATCCTTTAACAGCTGCACTTCACATACTGCATATCAGCACATCTCCTCCAGGGTGCCTCCCTTGCTGTGAAGTGAATCTCTGTGTTTTGAAGAGAATCTTTCTTCAAAGGAGCATCCTCAGGCCTAGCACACATTCCTGGCTTCACTTAATATATTGCATCCTTTGAAGGAGTGCAGATCCCAAGGCTCAGCTTCTGTATGCTAAGGGCTTTTACCTGGGCTAGGTCATCTCAATAAATGGAGGATGGGGAACGTGCTGGGCAGGCTGTGGTGATGCAGAAAAGATGTACACTGGCAGGAGGGGATTTGCCAGCGCTGCAGTATCACAGGAGTCCCACACATGGGAAGTTCATTGGGACTTCAGCCATGGCCATCCTGCTTTGCTTATGGTGTTCACAGCATTCTTGACTCTGTCACCATGCCTCACGTCTCATATCTTTGGAAGCCTGTTGAGGAAGCGCATAGATGAGCAATCCTAGCAATACCTGAGGTACAGACGTGTCTTATCCCAGTCACGAGTCGTACTGACAGATTACTTAATGATGAAGGAAAATATGTTCTTGATGACTTCCCAATCTTTCAGATATCAATTGCCTTGAAAAAACAGGCTTGAATGACCATGTTCAGCTAAGATGTAGCCATAGAAAAGTAATCCAGAGTTAAGACAATTAAGATATCATAATTACGGCTGCTATGTAGAAATTTGGGCAATAACAGCCAAATGACTCAATGGACCCACAGCCTTAACATTTTCAGTTCATTCACCTTAGCTTTCTGGAGCATCTTTGTGCAGGAAAAAGCCATACCAGAGGTGGCAACAAGCTCACATGAAACATCTGCTGGCAAAAACCATCCTGAAGCCAAGTGCCACAGAGATGAGGCTCTGTGGGTTTGCATCCAAAGGGCTGTCCTGACTGAAAGCTACCTCATTTGAATCTCAGCACTGGCAAGGTTACAGCATAATTTCCCAGGAAACAAGGATGTTTCCTAAGAGCCTAATCAAGATGACTGCAGGCATGAGCCAGCAAAGCTTCCTGAGCACAGAGGTCCGGGCTTCGGCAGCAGTGTGCGCAAGACCTTCATGTTTGGTCATCAGTGATGGCTCCTGGAATGGTTTACAGCCCCTTGAAGCTGCATGGGTTTAACATGGACTGTGAGGCATTTCCTGAGGTTTCATTTAAGGAAATGAATGTGGACTGCAGTTTTGCACACTATTTTCTGGGAAATACACAGGCTGGCAGGTGGTTACAATTCTCCTACAGGTGCCTGCACTGCAGACTTCACAAATGTATTGTAGAGGTTTCCTAGCAACTTCCTTTCATGGTCTTTGAGCTCAAATTTGTTTTGAGATGTGGGCTTTCATAAAACAGCACTTCTGCCTATTTAAACAAGTTCAGTTCTTTTCAGCTGGCAGGGCAAGCACAGTAGCAGCAGTACTGTCTGATTTATATCCTTTTCAGCTGCTCCCTCCAAAACTAACAAACCCCCGAACTACTTATTAGAGGTGGTGGGTTTCTTACTTTTTTCACTAACCAGTTCTATTGCTCAAATTGCTGAGCAATTGAAAAACTCCAGGGTTTTTGTTTTTTTTTGTTGTTGTTTTTTAAAAGAAGACGACATAGGACCAATATTTCCTCTAATCTCTGCATTTATTCCTTTTGCCTGTCTGAAATAACAGATGTTGATTCTGTGCTTTGGACGACTCTTTCCAAATACGTGAGAGCAAACCAAAGCAGCTAACCCTTGCTAACCTTTCTGTGCACACAAGTGCACTCAGTTTAAAACTGTCAGTAGGTTTTACTTAAGTCTGTCAATGCACTGATAGCATCCAGGTTTGAAGACATTGAAGCGTTTATCCAGGATGTTGTGCCAGCTCTAACAGCTTGCTCCAACACCTTTAGCTAAAAAGGAAGTGAGTGAGCAGTTTGGCGAGCACAGCAAACCTGAATTTGGACGTGAGGGCATGCAAATTGAGAGGAACTCAAACTGCCCCAGTCTCCTCGAAGAGCTCTGAGACATCGTTTGTTACTGAAGTCATTCACTGCACAAACACATACTTCTTCAAAGATAACAAAGGGGGAAAACATCCCTGCATCATTTAGGAGCTGGAAGATGAATGGCAAGTGCTGTTGTGTATTCATTGGCCCTGTGCTGTTCTGGGAGCTCTCCCTCAGCTGTGAACAACTGCTGCAGTGCCAGAGGAAAAGCGAGGTCAGGTACTCCTGCATGCAGCCCTCCGTGGGAACTGCAGCTGCCTGACACTGAACATACACGTGCTGGTGGAGCTCGCTGTCCCACCTGAGCGCGGCTGGGCTTGGGAGCAGTCCTTTCAAAGCCACCCTGTGTGAAACCAGGCTGGGCTGCTGCTATGACTGGCTTACTTCTGCATCAGGCATCCTCACCAGAGATTAGCTGTGCACACACCCTTGTGTGCATTGGGAATTTGCCAAATCCTGGCATTTGTCATGCTTCACTGCTCTAAACCATTGTATTTCTTGCTTAAGACCAATGTTTGCACCAGTGCAGCTATGTTAGCTGTTGACATCAGTTGCAGAGACCAGGGCAAGATTCCGAAGCAGATCAGGACTGGATCACTGTGTACACAAGGGTTAGCCTCATGTCACAAGTCTTGTTGCAGGACAATCGTAATTACAGTTGTGAGGTCTGATGAGTGTTCACGCAGCACTATTGTTCAGGCGCCTGGCAGTGAGCTGTAGCACAAAGAGTTAACTCTCTGCTGCATGCCTCCAGAAATCTGCATAATGCCTTGCATTTGGCAGCTCATTTGCATAATTTAAAATGACTCTTTTGTCTTGGAAATAAAATCTAAAACACGGCTTCAGAAATAAGTGGTAGATATTAACGTTTCACATAATAAGAAGGTTCAGCTCAGCGTGTTTGTCTGAAGTCTTCAACTGAGCTTGCAAAACCAATTTTTACAGGGAGCTGTTGTTTCTTTGCTATTGCAGAGTCTTGAGCGTTCTTCCCCGGTGCCATCTTGGCTTCCTGCAGCCAGCTCTTGTGCTCACACTGAGGTGTCCTGCAGTCCCCTGAAGACCCCAGGGAAGGACACAGCTCCCCAGGAGCACAGCTGAACTGCACTCTGGCTCTGCTGACAGCAGAGGCTGAGTCTGTGCTGGCTCTAAGGGAGATCAGACACCTGAGTGCAGTCTCTTGTCTGCATATGACTCCCACCCCCAGCTTGGAGGGCAGTTATGAGGTGCTTGCTGCTGGCCAAGCTGCACGCCTCAAAGCTCCTTTCTCCCTTGTTTTAGGACACAGATGTAAAGCATGGAATCTTCTCCTTGTAGTGACACTCTTCTGTGTAGGAGAGGGGACTATTAACCTCACCTGGCATTTCAGCATGTTTTAAATGCTGAAAGCCTAAGAAATCCGAAACCAAATGGTCCAATACACATTTAACTTTCAACCTGTCTGCGATGGCCACCACTGGAGCCCAACTGATCCCACCTCGGTGCCTACTGTACCCAAACAAATGCCCTTCCAGCCCTAGAAGCCAGGCAACACCCGAAAAACATTCTCAATTTATCTTTGTCACCTCTCCTTTCTGTTCCTCTTCCTCTGGCGCTTTGCCTGGAGGAGCACCCGGGGGCAGGAAAGCCTCAACCCTCTCCCTGCAGGTGCACGGAGCAGCTCTGCGGAGAGCTGGAGGCAGATCCGGCTTGGTTTGGGCAGCACGTGCAGGCTGTACAAGGAAGAGGACAAGAGAACGTATGTAATCCTGAGTGAATGGATCTGACAAGCGCTAACAAGCTTCCGCACAGCATGTTTAGCTCAGCTTTCCTTTTGTCCAGTGCTCGTAACCCAAATTCAGGGGAACTCTGACCCTTCATGCGATGCCCTCCTTTCTGAATGCCCTCCTTCAGACTTCAGAGGCATTACAATTTTTAGTAAATGTTTCAGAGATGATCTAGGGACATCTTTGTCTATCATCACCTTTTGCAACGGCTAACCCTTTTAATTGAAACTTCAGCCAAAATTTAGCCAAAGGCAGTACACAGTGTGAAGAATTTCAGCCCAAATTAAAGCCTGATACATCTATAAACACCCTAGTTCATTTCAGTTTACAGCATGAGGCAACACTGATTACAGGTGAAACCACTTGTATATTCAGGTAGTAGCAGATAATTCTGTATTTGCAAATCTGCCTGCCTTTTCCTGTTAACTACCCACCTGTCTACACCCAACACATACACAGGTGTGAACCACAGGCAGGTGTTGTAATTGCTGTTACCCACAATAAAATGTTCATCCACCAGTTAATAGTGTGCCTCCCTACTGTAAAGGAAAAAAAGCCTCTCAGAGTATTTATTCAGGTTTGCTTTACTCCATTCATTTCAGTAACTACAGAAGCAATTCTTAGCACTGGTCTCTCTGTACCACCTCTCTTTCTGCTTGGAGCCCCTGGTGCTTTTATTTTTTCTTGAGCACCATTACCACAGAAATCCTAAAGCTTCATTCCGTGGGACTTCCATCAGTTAGAGCTGTCTCTCTTCACAGGAATCAACATATATTTTTCTGACATTTAATCACTTGTGCAACTGGTTGAGATGACCTGGTGCAATTATGTTCTCAGCTTGGGAACGTGCTACTGGGATAGAGGAACATTCAAAAACCAGCCTTCCTGTTCTGTGTAAATGTCCTTGGTGATTTAAGGGGAAAGAAAACGCTCACAAGATTGCTAGCAGAACAGTGAGATCTTTCCTGAAAGCAAAGCCCATCATTTAAAGAGAATGGAGGTGTCTGAGAGATGAGCTTTTCACTGCTGGAGTGCTGCGCTCAAAACCATACCTGTATGCCCCCAGCCAAAGCCTCCAGCTGACAAATATGGAAGAGTTATTTCAGAAGGGCATGCAAATTTGCAGCCTCTGTGTAGTCTCATTCTACAGAGGCCAAATTTCTCCCGAACAGCCACTGTTTATCACTTCTCAAATGACACAGACTCTGGTTTGCTTAAAATGCCAGCTGTAAATGGAGGCTACTCGGGAGCCGTTCCACAAGCAGCTTGGCTTCCTCTGCGAGTGCCCGTGTTATCGCTCACATCAGGAGTCTCGATTTGAAGCTGGCCTTCAGCTCACTCTGCCTGCTGCCATTTCGATCGGTCTGAGCACTCAGCCCGGCCTCCTATCGGGTGAAACTGGACAGCAACCCATGCTTCAGAAAGGCGACTAACGCTCTGGAGAAGCTGGCAGGTGTTTGGTGCGGGTGGCACAGCCGGACTGCTCAGCACGAGCACCCCAACACACATGTGGGGTGGGTGCTCGGTTACTACTGTTGGCTCCTCTTGGAACTCCGGATTTTCAATTATTTTTAAAGAGGAATCGAAAACAAATGTGAGAATCACCTCCTCTTTCTTTCCATATTATAATTAGCTGTCAGTGGCAGGTGACTGTTTGATGACAGAGGACTAGAAGCCAGAAAATAGATTAGCACACAGAAAGTTAAATGTTGGCTCCACTGGAGCCCATGGAATAATTCACTTGATTTTGCACTGCAAGGTCTCCACTGCCAGTAACAAACTGACACTGCAATAATTTCTGAAGATAGTACGTGAATCAAAGTGATTCTTTTTCAAAGGTGCCATTTCTGAAGGTAAATATGGTTAAGGCAAGAGTAATGAATCCAACCCAATGGAAGCTTAGAGGAATCCAGTTTGATGCAAACTAGCTAAACTGCACTTTTCCACTGCCTGCATAGAAGCATCTGCCCAGGTGACAAAAAGCCGCAGAAATATACCCACCACATACACCAGGCCTCCCAAGCACAGTCTCAAAATCTGGCTGTCTGTGGCCACTGTTCTGATGGACTTCAGCTCCTGCAAAGTGCCCAGGAAGCCTGGTGAGCTCCTCCTCTTATGCTCAGTCACACTGGTTGGTGGATGGGTCAGTTCATCATATATGGAAGCCATCGCTTCAACTTTGTGGCTGGGCCTGGACAAGAAGCCATCCTGGATGCCTGCTTGGAAGGAAAAGGTGTTTAGATGTGTCCTTGTGGGAGCTGGCAGAGGGGGATGTAGGTAAGGGGCCGTTAACAAGCGTGAGGAGCAATGCCAAGTGAAGGCTTAGGGGCAGTAAACAAAATTGCAGTCTGCCAGATACTGGTGGACCTACAAACTGTACTGAGTATTGGCAGAGACCTCACCTCAATTCCAGACACACTCCCTAACTGGGAGAAAGTGACTCCGAGCACACAAAAGAAAGAAAAAATGGGTGCAGAATTCTGATTTCTAATCCAGGAGTCCTTTACTGCAGAGCTGGGGGAGGAAATGCCAAGCAGATGAGACAAGAAAGGGGAAGGAGATTGGGTATCTGCATTATCACTTGATTTCAAATGGATGCATTACAGTCTGTGTGTGGTAGCAAGCACTACATGAGCAGACTGTGTCGATGTGTCTGGCTCACCACATTAATTTCTGAACATCCGAGCCTCTTTCAGCCAAATTTTGGCATAAGGCTGGTCTCAGAGGTCTCTGTTAGCTTCACTGACCCAACAAAGGGAAAGACTGCAGCAGATTTCAATGTGTTTTAGTTACTGGAGAATCCACAGAGCAGAGAGCCATGGCATGTACTCTACCAGATCGACTGTAAGAAAAAATGTATGGGAAACAAGTTTTCATCAACTCTGAGCCTTACTAAACTACCTTATTTTTTGTGGCCTCAAACAACAATTCTTCTTCAAAACCAGTATCATTTTGATGAGAGAACAAAGAAATGATTTTTCTCTTACAGCAACCTTGTCACTATGCAGCCGGGTACAAGTTAGAAAATTAGAGATTATAAGCAATACCTGGCACCTATTGCCATCAAGATGAAGTTTCAGCTATCATAAGTCAGCAATGTATTAAAAAAATCAGGCTATTAAAATCTGAGATGAGAGCATGGCAAAATGTAACCCAAGACAGCAGAAAGCAAATGATAAGCAACACAGACCTCCACACACCTGGAATTCTTTGATTCCCCTAGTGTTAACTTGCAAACCATGCACAGCTAGTTTAAGTGTTGCAAAACACACCAATGTGGTTTAAAAGTTTCATATTCCCACCCCAAACCAGGTCTCTTACTCTGTACCTAGACAAAAGTAGTGAGAGACCTGCTTTGCTTGGGTTTGTAGCACAAGGTGCTGGGAACAAGATTTCTTTCTTTGTAGCGCACTTTGCTGATCGCTCCAGAAACTTCTGTTCAGTCTTGGGAATAATCTGGAAGCTGAAGTTTTCTACAGAGCATTCTTGTTGACATTTCCAAGAATGTTGGCCTCATTTCTTCCACAGCAAAATATAATGTTAAGCTGCCAGCCTGATGTCATCTTTGTTGACATCTGAAGTTAACAGCCTGGAAAATGCACAGTAGGGTCCTCCTTGGATGCCTGATGCTTTTGCTTTTGTTCAGGGTCTTTTCCCCTACACCAGCGTGCTGCATCAGCCATGGGGACCGCTGCCGATGGCACACCTGCCACCATCTGCTTCCGCTGCTCACAGAACAAAGTCCCTTGCAGTCCTTCCACCCCAATCCTCCCACTGCTACCGACTCCCCTCCCTTCAGGACTAACAGACTTGCAATAGAAACCTGTAGAAAACAGCAGACCTGCAGCTGTGGAGTGAGTTGAGCAAGCTGTTGGGAATAAGCCTGCCCTGTTGCAGGTTTTTCAGAAGATGTTTCTGGTGGAAAAGTTCCTAGCCATCCACTTGAGCTGGGCGTGCCTTCAGCATAGAGCTTCACAAGATGGCCTCCAGAAGTCCCTTCCATACCACGTGCTTCTCTGATTCCAAGAACTTCAGATGCTGACGATTATCAAAATTCCAATTTCAGACATGACCGCAGTAAGTCCACGGGAGTTAATTTACATGGCATTTCCAAGCTGGCAAAAATTCAAATTAGACAAAAATACCAGCAAGAAACTTGTTCTGCTGGTTGGGTGTTGGTGTATTTATAGCTGCACCTTCACAAGGAAGCTTCTTTGTTATCAGTAGGCCTGAACACAGCAACGTTTGCGTGCAGAAGAGTTGTGCAACAAAGGGAAATGAATTTCTTGGGCCAAGACATAAGTCCTGTCTTAAATATACACTTTGTAAAGCAAGAAAACGTGGCTGTGTTCTTGAGTTTTTCTCATGACTTAGTAATACAAATTTTTTGATGTTGTCATCCAACAGACTTGGACTTTTCCTAAGACCTTTGGATTGTCATTTATTTTGAAGTCATTAACAAACATAACTGAACAAGCAGTTCTGCGATCAGAAAGCAACTCTATCTGGATTCATTTCAGAAGATTCAAAGGTCCAACAAACACCATCACCTATGTGACTCTTACGTAAGAAACGCATCAATGGATAATGGGAGGTACTCCAGAGGTCAGCTGGTAAAATGCAGTCTTTCATCCTTGTTATGGGGTGCTTCTGACAGCACGCTGAACCTTCCGTTATGTTACACATTCACATCAGAATAACAAATGTCAGCTAAACATTAGTACTGATGTCCTCTCATCTACGCTTAGGATTATCTGCCATTTGAGACAAGGTATAGACTCTTGGAGTGAACAATAAAAGCCAAGATTTGCATTACTGAAGTTTATTCCGGCTCTGAGCACAAGTTCCAGTGAAATCAATTTTTTCTTCCCTTTTGCTTATGCTGAGTGTTTGTGTTGGCACAGCCATAGGCAATGGCTAAAACTGAGGGTCAGTCGTAACGTAAAGAAAGCCACGGAAAATGACTACTTCGAAATGCCAGCAGCAGACTGCTGAGCCCTAACAGACGTATGCTCCATTTGGGCTTTTCCAGCTCTTTTCCTGTCCTTTATCTAATAGGTTTCCATACCCCATTAACTTTTAAAACTTGCTTGTGAAGGGCGGAAGGAATAGAGTAATTGAAAGTAATTGAAATCTCATCCTTATGCCCAACCCTTAAGAGAACTCCATTGAACAAGTCATGTTATTTGGAAATGTCAGTGCTTTTGAAACTAGGTTTTAATCCTGGGAGCAAACATAAATTAACTGTATCTTCCCAAGTTCTACTAAATATAATAGAAACATCCCCAAGGATGCAGCAAGACCTACCACAGGACTTCACTTAGCCCAACAGAAAAGAGAAATGACTGCTAAAAGCAAATATGCAATTACTGTCTGTCGAAAATAAAATACATAAAAATTGAGCTGCCAAGTTTTTCAGGTGACTATTGGAACACGCTGGAGATTGTGATAAAATGGCTGAGGTCGAAACAATTTAGAAGAAATCTCCCATTGCAGTAAACAATGGGAATATTTCAGGGAAATCATCAATAATGATAATAAAGCAGAATAAAACAAATACTGTGGTATGTACAAATGCAGAACTAAGTCACCCAGAAGGTCCTAGTTCCATTCTAACAGAAAAAGAAGGGAAAAAAAAAAGGTAAATCGTGGGTCTACCTGTTTCTAAAAGCACAGCTACTGTATTGTCTCAGCACAGAGCAGAATTAATCACACTTCATGCCCTGTGTACTGCTGGAAACCCGTTAGGCTCTGCCTTAACGACAATCTGAATAACTTACACATATTCTTTCAGTACCACAGCCACCTCAGAGCAGACATATGGGGAAAGAGAGCAAGAGACCCAGAACACGGCCGTGGGTTTGTTCTCTTTACCCCTCACGTTAATGATGGTGGCATTGGGCAAACGGCTCGGCGAGCTGCCGGGCTCCTGGAAGGCGCCTGTGCCGGAGAAAGGCACGGGCTGCAGAACAGGGCGGCCCAACGGCCCCAACGCCCGCGGATTCGGCAGCGGGAGCGCATACGGGCCGCGATCCACGGAGCCGGGCTGCGGTTACTTTGCACCGCTGTCCCGTGGCTGCACGGCTCTTCCCAGGCCAAAACATTCCCAGCTGCTTCTCCCAATTCCCGCTCTGCTGAAAATAAACACGGCTGAGCTGCAAAACCAGCGACTTGCAGTTATAAGGACAGGAAGAAGCCAGAGCCGGGTACAGCCCCAGCCCAGGTGTTGGTTTCAATAAACACAAGCGCCCGTTTTGCTGACTTTGTTACTTAATTTCCAGTAAAGCGAGATAGCAATGCGTTACACGCCGCTCCCCCCGCTCAGCCGCCTCAGCGCTCTGGGACGGAGCTCTCCGCGCCGCACAGCCGCACTCTCCTCAGTGTGAGGGGCGGCTCCGTCACGGAGCGGCCAGGCCGCGCCGCCGCGAGCCACACGCATGCAGTCAGCTCCGGAAGGCGACTCAGCGCAGGCAGCGGGCAGGGAAACCCCTCGGCCACCGCTGGGGCGGCGAACCCCGCCCCCAAGAGCTGCAGGCGGCCCGCCAGGCGCGGCGGCTGAGAGAAGGCGGAGGGGGGGGCAGAGGGGGAGGGGCGGCGCGCGGGGCTCCCTGAGGCACGGAACAGGCTCCCACCACCCCTCCTCACGTGGTCTACTACGTCCCTCGCGCATGACGTCACCGCGCACGGCGCGAGCCGCCTTCCTATCGGCGGCGGTTTTAGTGGAACGGCCCCGCCCAGCAGCGCGTCCGCCACTCGGCGCGAGCGTTGCAGCGTGGCTACGCGGCGCGGCTCCGCCCCGCCCGGCTCGGCGCACGGAGGGAGGGAGAAGGGCCCGCTGGAAGTTAAGATGGCGGCGTATGTGTGAGCGCGGTGCGGGACGAGCCTCCTCCAGGCGCCGTCGTAGCTTAGCCGGCTCTCCTTCGAGTCCTGCGCGTCTCCCAGCGAGCCCAGCGCTCCGCCGACGGCCGCGAGCACCCCCGGGGGAGGGCCGGAGGCCGAGCGCCCCCCTCCCCCCCGCCCCCATTGTGTGCCCG
>JACDJE010000269.1:1224553-1350814 GCA_016647715.1 Pavo muticus
CCCGCCCGCCTCCCTCCCTCCCGCCGCCGGGGGGGGCGGCGGCGGCGGCGCCGCCGACCATGACCTCGATCCACTTCGTGGTGCACCCGCTGCCGGGCACCGAGGATCAGCTCAATGACCGGTGAGGGGCAGGCCCCGCGCGGCGGGGGGCGGAGGGGAGGGGCCGCCGGCGCGGCTCGGCCCCCGGCGGGGCGGGGGAGGGCCCGGGGAGCTCCGGGCGGCGCGGAGGGGTCCCCTCTCCCTCCATACAGCCGCCCTGCAGCCGTCCCGTGGGGCCTCGGCACCCGCCTCGAATGGAACCCTCGTCTCTGCGCAGCCTCGGCCCCAAAGTTTGCCCCCCCCCCCCCACTCCCCAGAGGAGCTCCGGACTGCGGGGGGGGGGCGACGCGGGGCGAGCTGTGCGGGGGGATGGCTGGGCTGCGCTGTGCTGTGCTGTGCTGTGCTGTGCTGTGCCGCTCCGCGCTGTCTGCCGGGCCGTGCGGCTACTGAGGTGATAAAGGCATGGCCGCTGCGGGCAGCTCGGCAAGGATCGGCCGGGAGACCTCGTGGCCAACTTTATTTGTCGCCGCGGATGGGGGCAAGGCGGAGTGCTCCGGAGAAAATACATCTTGGAAGCGAGTTCTCCTGCCTGCTTGGTGCGGGTTTGACAGTGCCCTGCGTTGCAGTCCGGTGTTTTCCTGCAGTAATTGCGATCAGCCTGCATCATAGTTTGTAAATGCCACCGCTGCTCTTACCTCGTCATTTTTAAGAACGTGTAGTCTTAATCTTTGTTTCTTAGTATGTGCAAATAACTCAGGATTTTTAATCGTCTCTATATAGGGACTTTCATATATTTTTTTACACTGCTGGGAAGTGTTACTTGTTTTTTATAAATATCTTCTTGATATTTATAATTTATAGAAGTGCAGGCTCTTAGTAACGTTCCTCTGCTTTCTCATCTCACCAGGCTGCAGGGTAGGTCAGGGTCCAGCTAACTTTGCTGCTGTTGGCACTTTGCATTAGGAGAAGCGACGAATCTCTGCTGAGACATCTCCATTAATGCACAGCTGAGGTCCCAGAGCTTATGGCGAGGAAAATAGGTCATCATAGAGATAAAACTTCTACCAAACTGCATCATCCCTGCCATTACAGAGGAAGAAGAAACTCCTGTTGATAAAATGAGTCCTGGACTTGCAGCGTGTCAACGTGATGTGTTTATTCCTTAACCTGCTGATGCGTTTTGCAGGACCTGACCCAGAGGAGGCCCATTCGTAAGGGGTTGCTTGCCTGCCTGCTCGATGCCACACAGCTCTGGCATGCGTCCTCCTCCCTTAGACTGACAGACAGACAGACAGGTGATGCTGTGCTAGGAGTTCTGCTTCCTCCTTGGACTGTTTTGACTTAGGGCAGTGATTGAGGACTTTGAACTTGAAAGGACCCCAGTGGTTTTCCCATATCTTTCTTTTTTTATTTTTTAATGGTGATAGACCCTTTAGAAAACATTTAGCGTGTAATTATCATGCCTTGCATGGAGTGAGAGAGGTTGTCACTTTTTTTCTTTAATGTAATGTGCTTTATTGACTTACCATTTAATATGGTGGCCCTGAATTCTTCATAATGCTTCCCTAGTTATTTATTTTTTCTGCTCCTTACAGCAGCAGCACTTATGACTTCTGCTTGATACAGGAAGCTTCATCACGTGTGGTAATTAATATATGGAGAAGGCAGCAGAAGTGCCCTGAAGTAGTGACTTGTTCTGAAAAAATCAGGTAGCTCTTGATCTGAGCTGCAAGGCATACATTTCCATTTCATAAGTGTAATTTTACAAGAAGTGTGGTGGCTGTGCATCAGAACTTGTAGTGCGGTGAAGTTGCAACGATTCACAGATAGGGTGCTGGAAATGCCAGGTCACTGCTCTTAGTAGCTATTCTGTCCCTATAGATCAGGATCAAGAGAGCTTAATGAGTTTTCATATTTATGCAAGTAGCAGCTAAGATCTTGGAACTTATTGTTTCTGTATGATGGGATGCCCCATCCCTGGAGGCATTCAAGGCCAGGCTGGATGCGGCTCTGGGCAGCCTAATCTAGTGATTGATGACCCTGCACGTAGCAGGGGGGTTGAAACTAGATGATCATTGTGGTCCTTTTCAACCCAGGCCGTTCTGTGGTTCATTCTATGAAGTTTATTCCACCCCTTGCCCGTTGCGGGCTTTTTTGACTCAGTGCTGCAGATGGTGGTCATAGCCCGACTTGTTTTCTATCATCTCCTTTCTGAATGATGATCACATCTTAAAAGCTGACGTAGGGACTGTCATTCTTTGTTGTGTAGATTCATTAGTAGTACACGAAGAACGTGGTCAGTTGTATTCCTTTCACGGATGCAGTAATCATGTTTAAAACCTGTGATTTTGATGTGTTCAGGATACTTGATGGCTTTCAAATTTTTTATAAGAAAGTATTTGATAACGCTATGCTTAATCATCTGTGTAGATATGCTAAGTGGGTGAATTGAATTTGGAGAGCATCCTTCTGTTGAAGTATTGTTCTGCTCTTAGGGCTGTCTCCACAGTATGAGGAGGCAGTTCTCTTCAGCTTGGTTTGGTGCAGTTTGTGTCATTCTGTCCTGCAGTTTTTACTCACTTTTCTGTGTAATTAGTTATCCCTCTTACTCATGCAGCAACTTGGAGAATAGTGAAAGGCTTTGCAGAAAAAAAGTAACTGCAGAACCCAACAATTTGGAAGATTCCTGATGGCACAGCTGTAATGGGACAGTACTCTTTAACCAGCATTTTTGGAAATGGTTAGTGTTGTGCCTTAATGGCAGTCATTAGACCTCTCTCTGCTTCCAACATTTGCTTGTTCGTGGTGCTCATTCAGATGACCAGAAGGCAGCTGCACTGGAGGAAGCCCACAGAGTACACTGTTAGGTTTGCTTCTGAAGCTGTTAGGATTACTTTGTTTGAAATGAGTGACAGACTGCACTTGGCTTTTGGATGAAGTAGTTAAGCCTTTCCTGGTAGGTTTATTTGGGAAGATGGGCAACTTGGAGTTGTGTCCCCCCCCAGCAATGTATTCTATTTGAACTGAATATGAAAGTTTTAATGTGAGAAAAGTCAGTATGACCTGCAGTTTAAGAAACAACTCCATAAAGCATTTGGGACATAAATAATTACTTTAACCTTTGAAAAAGAGATGCCCAGCTTCTGTTGCAGTGTGAGTTAAATATATTTATTGGTTATCCACCTGTTCCATGTATGTTTCAGGGTTGGGGGACTTTGTGCTTTGTAAAGGAAGCTTGGCACTTGAATAGATAGCAAGTGTTAGTTAATGGTTTTTTTTTTTATTGTTTGTTTTTCCCTATTTTTTTATTTTATGTTAGGGTAGGAAATGGGTGTAATGATGACGGATAACCATTTCTTGGCTGTTATGAAACCTCACAGGAGCAGCTGAACTTGCTGCTGTGTGGGAAGGGGAGTCTTTCACCTTGCATTAGGCTTTGTGGCTTTCTGAACACGAACTCCCGCTAAGGACAGGATTTGTCTTAAGGCTTTGCCTTTGCTTTTACTTTATTATAAGAAAATTCTCATTGGCTAAGCCATTCAAGTTACAGCATAAAGAAGAGGGTAAGATGCCATTTCTGAAGTGGTTATTGACGCGTGGTTAATGGGCTTTCTTCTCCCCTGTGAAGATGAGACCTAATAAATTTAGTTAAATAGGGTATTCTGAATGTAAGGTGAGTGGTATGTAGTACGTTTTCTCACAGTAAGCTCTTTGAAGTAAGTAATGGGACTGAGAAAGCTCATTCTGGGCTTTCTGTGGGTATTTATGCGCAGTCAGCTTTGGGGGAAGAAAGGAGTCTCTTGCTTCTAAGGGAGAATCTCCCTTAATGCATTCAGTGCCTTTCTCTGTTATTTGAACATTACTTAATTTAGGCTGTGTCTAAACTAAGAAACAAACTAGCATTCTAAATTTACGTAGTCTGTGTTGTTCATACCCTCTGATAATCAAATTCCATGGAAAAGGTACCTGGCAAGGGATATTCTTTCAGCCCGTGCCTTGCATCTCCTTGCTTGGATACCCAAAAGCATCATTTCCAAGTAATGGGCAAGTGAAGAATGGATATGTGGGCTGCAGCTCCAGCAGACTTTCTAACCCCCTCTGCATATACCGATGAGCAAATCGGTTAAAAATCCCAAGCAGATGTTGCTGGAAGGAGCTGGGGCAGGGTGTGGTATGGCTCTGTGTGGGAGCCAGCAGGGATGAGGAGCTGTGTCCTGGCCCCAGATGCCTGCAGGAGAGGGAATGTTCCACGTGTCTGTAGTCCAGAGCTCCATCTTCCATGTCCTCAGGCCTACTGGGAGACCTCCTGCCCAGGAGAGGGGGGTGGGGGGCGTGCAGTACTGCAGCCTTCTGTAATTACTTGAGCTCCAGACAGTGGTTTATTTTGGTGTGCTTTAAACTGCTTCCTAATCTAATGTAGCACAAGTGAAATTAGCTTACCTCAAACAGAAATAGGTTTGTTTGTTTGTGGGGAAACATTGCTAATGTGGCACTTGAATTCCATGAGTTACAACTGCTTCACGAGCTTCAGTGACTGGAGATGTGCCGACCTCACCAATTGACTTCTAGACTGGAGTGAGGGAATGGCAGAGCTGTCATGGTGTTATTGCCAGACTTTAGGTCTGTACCACCAGTGCGGTTCATACAGTAGGAAGCAGGGCATTAAGGTTTGACCTCTTGATTTCAGTATTGTTTAAGGATAATAATTTGGGAACTTGAGCATGTTCTTCAGTTTAGTATCATCTTCATCTATGAACCAAAGTAGGTTCAGTGGAAATCCTGCCTACACGTTCTTTCTTTACTTTCTTAAATGTGTGAGGCATTTTTTTTTCGTTTTCCTCATAGATCTGAATAAGAAATCTGACTTATCTTTGGGGAGCCTCATTCTAATTTAGTTGATAAATACGAATGTGGTTTATTCCACACTGAAACTAATGTGACTTCTGTTGTTTAAACAGCTTAAATTGCACGTATGTATACTTCATAACTTCCAAGGCAAATTTCTCGCTAGCTGCTCAGAATTTACCTGTGAGCATCCTTTGATACCTGGCTGATTGTCTGAGGTTACTCACACATACGCTGTCCGTGCCCGTTTGGACTTTGCTTTGCCAGGGTCCTTTCTGTCTGTAATTTGCGCTGTGCCCCAAAGGCTGTTTCCTTTGAGTGCGCGTGCGATTGGCTGTGAACCTCTCCCGTTCCATCAGCTGTGTGTCTGATCCCACGGTGAACTGGCTTAGTGGTGAACTGTGCAGTAAGCACAGTTCCGTGGGTTGGTGAGTATAACTCCTGAGTGGGTACACATCTGGGTAGGTGGACTAAACAAGGGAAGATTTGGGAAAGTGCTGCAGGAGGGAGAATGGGAGTGAAGAGCAAGGGAAGAGGAAACAGGATTGAGTTCCTTCCATTTTGAAAGCAGCAAGTTTATTTTGGCTACTGTAATGCGAAACTGCATGTGAATGTGATCTGGGATGAGAGGAGTTGTGACCAGTCACGAGGAATTCAGGAAAATAGCAGTTGGGACACAAACACAGCCTCTTTTTTTTTTCCTTCTCAAATTATCTGTGCGGTTTGGGCATTTTTGTTGATTCCACCAATGAAGAAATAAGGATTAATGGGATAGCATCTTGATAGCTGTATTTTAGGGATGGCGATGTATGTAAGAGCTGTCAGAAAACAAGTTTAATTCTGAGAAATCTGAGCTATCAGTCAAAGTCTGTGTTCTAATTATTTTGTAAGGGTTAAAATCTGTGATCAATTGCATTCTTCTGAGGCAGTTTTGGTATAGTGAGTGTGTTTATTAAGTCTCGCAGAAGTATGCTTCGTGGGAACTCAAAGGAGATATGTCATATAATTAAGCCACGTGGGTTTAATTAATGTACATAATACCTTATTTCTTAAACTTTCTCAAGATGGAGTAGATAAATGTGATTGTGTACCAAACAGTTATGTAAGAAGTTACTTAACGCTTGAATAAAGCAGCCGAAGACGTACCGGAGCACGGCAAGCTTTGCAGCGCGCTCTAACTGTGCTCTAACGCTTATGGTCAGCTGCTCCTGAATTAAATGAAATAGAATGTGGGATGTGTTGGAAAATGGGGAGGGGACTTCGGAGTACCTTCCATAGTGGTGATTATACTGTCCGCAGTCTTCGTAGCTAATTTTACAGGATAGTCTATATTAAAAGTTCTGTCTTTCCCTGCGTCAACCCAACAGTCACTTTTAGAAAAGAAAATCAGATAGAAAACTGTGTGCTTTTCAGTTGGTTCTTTTACACTTGAATTCAGTGAACTCCGGTATTGGCTTGGCTTTGATTAGCACACATAGAAGACCGCAGTTAGTGGGCACCTGTGTGCCCCAGAGAACATGGGCCCAAGGCCGAGTTACAGTGCCTACAGGATTTTAAAGTGGGAAATTAAAAATTAGAGGAAAGAAAGTACTGAATTAAGCATGAAAACGTAATTTTCAAGGTATGTGTGTTTTTTGGGCAGTGTTGTGAGCTAGTCAATGTAAATGAAAGTGGTCACAGCACAGATTAGCCCACTATAGCAACAGTTATTCACTTTTCATGTCTTAAGCTCTTTATCTTTCTGGCCTCGTGTTATTTTAATGCTATTTTGACAGTTAACTCTGTGCTCTATGTTCTAAATGTTGTCTGTCAGCATTCCCCAGAACTGCTTACTTCACTCTTCCCTTCTAGGGGAAAAAAAAGAGCTGTTTTGTATTGATTTCGAGATCTTTGGTACGTTTGACAGAGAAGTACCCATACGAAGGTATGGAGCTTGCCTCTTCTGTGCAGTGCAGACGTGCTCAGTGGCTATTTTTGTAATCCCAAGTCTGTTATGTTATACCATAAGGTGTCTCTTGGAGACTCCTCACATTGTGTATATCCAAAAAGAGATGAAATTTGGGTAGCTCTTTTTCAGTAAGCCAGTTACTACCTGTTGCCAGAAAAGATGCTTCAAAATAGCCTTGATCCCCTGGGTTTCCAATATTGAACTTTACATCATAACATTTTCATAAAGAATGTGGAATAAAAACCAAAAGCACTCAGGTGATTAAAGCTATTTTGGAAGTTGACTGTGTTGGAGCTACCAACTATCAGTGTTGGTTTATTGCCAGCCATGAGGTCTGCCGACTCATGAGTTTGTGGCAGCAGTAGTGTAACTCAGCAGATGATTGTATGAAGGCTGCTGGAGGCTCTCACCACTTTAAGAAATTTGTGTCTTTAGGAAAAAAGAGTGGGAAGGAGTACATAAAAGTGTACTTTCTGTTTGATTGGTTTTGTTTTTTTTCCTTGCTCCAACCATCGCTGTGGACATTTGGGAATATGATAGTGATCCAGGGCTGTGACAGCCGTACAGCTGCAGCTCGCTGGAAGGCAGCTCCTAGGGGAGCTTCAGTGCTCAGGACTTCGTGGCATTGCTTTCTGCAGCGTGTTTGCCATCATCTCTGCAGCAAAGTGGATCTTATCTGGGGCCTCTGAACACTACTACAAGTTGTCGTTTCATTACATGCTTTCCTCTGTGGAGTCTGACACTACTTATACATAGAAGTATTTGTTCTACACTATTTTTTACCAGAGCTTTAACTGGAAAAGAAATAGTTACCGATGTGGAAGTGGTTAGATGAGAGCTGTAGGCCTTACTCTGTTATCGCTGGAAATTACAGGTTTCTGATGCTTCCTTTGGTGAAGGTGGGATCAATCGAATTTCTGTTCATCTTGCAAGATTTTGTTTTCTTAAACATCTCTGTGTTCATTCTTTCCTTTGTAACGTGAGGATTTGCTGTTCTCTATCAACCGTGAAAATGATCAGAGCTACATCTTTTTCTTTCTGGCAAATACCAAGAAGTTCTTCAAAAAAGGAAAGGGAAAAAATGAGAAAAGAAAAGAATTTATGGGTGTTTAATATATTTTTTTAAACTCTCGAGAGAGCAGAGGTGTTATCTTCACTGAAGGTCAGACACGAAGGTCTTTCTGTTCAGCCTTGACCTCACTTAAAGCATCACTACCTGCAGCCCTCCCTGCCACCAAAAGACATTGACGCAATTTGCTGACTTTGGCGAACTGTATCTGCCTCTACAGCAGGGACTTAAAGGTCCTTAACGAAGCACTCCAGTGATGTGAACCATACTGTGGGAACAGGTCTTGTGCTGGGGATTGCCCTCCCTTGATGATTGGACATGGGGGGCAGCAGGGGTTTGCTGGTGCGGCCAGTGTGCTGCCTGCTTCTCTCGCAGCACTGCAGCTGTATTGAGTGAAGCTGTGACCTGAAATAGGATGGCTGTAGGCCAGATGTGAAGGAGGAGTTATGCACTGTGCGGCTTCACGAGATCTTGTAGAGGAGCCAAAATGCTAGCTGCTCTGAGGGGAAGCACCTGGAGTGCTGTGCCTGCAGTACGGGTGGAGAAGAGAGAATCTGTTTTTTGGCAATGCAGAAAAGGGGCTGTGATGAGCTGTGCACCTCAGAAAGCAGGGTTTGCTTTGGAGGGATTTCGCCTATAGTGTAATGCTGCAAAGGAACAACTTCAGGAAAAAAACAAAGAGAATCCTTTGATACCGTGTCTGGGACTCTGCAGTGTTACTTGCAGAGTGCAAAAAGGCTTTCTTCTTTCTGGAGATGCCCAGCGTGTGAACATATTACTTTACTTCTCTGTATTTAAATCCCATGTTTGGGTTGTTTCACTTCAGTGAGTTTTACGGTGTGTTCTTTAAATACCCAGTTGACATTTACAAATTTAGGCTAAAGTTACAGAGAAAAATGAAAAGTCGCTTACTTTGCTTTAGTAAAGAAGTTCATCTTGGAGATGGTGGAAATTGTTTTAATTGTTTTAATGTACTCTTATTAGCCTAAAGCTGCAACACATCAGATGAGATATTAGCACCTGTAAATGTTTTTTGTTGCTGTTCAGTGGTGAGTAAGTTTTTGAAGAGAAAATGATGCAATTCTTGCTGCAGCTATTGGGTGAGATTCCTATTTACAGCACATCATGCTTTCACGATACGTACCAGATTAAGAAGGTCTTGCACATGTCTAGTGAGTGTCAAAAATGTTTTTCTTTTTTTTTTAACTACTAGTTTCCTGACACATGGCTTGGAGGGGAAGATGGACGCACATACGTGGAACAAGTCAAAAACCTTAGAGCGGTCAGGTAGTTCTGCTCACGTCCTCTGGTTGCTTTGTTGGGCAGAGAGCTGAGCCTGGCATGGTGGAAGTGCTCATGGAAGATGGCTCTTCCTCAAGGATGACCATCAGGGGATGCCTTTTGGAAGCTGAGTGGGATGAACGTGTACAGTAAAAGCCTATGTTAAATCTTAGGACAGCTTGCATACTTTCATGAAGAAAACTTCCATTCTTACCAATTGGGTAAAAGTTACAGAATAAGTTTTAACTTATGTGAATTTCAGCACTTGTGTAAATCAAGTAAAATTGCTTTAAAAGTTATGGAAGAACTTCAGTACTGTACACAGTATCATCGAATCATGGAATCATAGAGTGGCCTGGGTTGAAAAGGACCACAATGGTCATCTAGTTTCAACCCCCCTGCTATGTGCAGGGTCGCCAACCACCAGACCAGGCTGCCCAGAGCCACATCCAGCCTGGCCTTGAATGCCTCCAGGGATGGGGCATCCACAACCTCCTTGGGCAACCTGTTCCAGTGCGTCACCACCCTCTGAGTGAAAAACTTCCTCCTAATATCTAAACCTCCTGTCTCAGTTTAAAACCATTCCCTCTTGTCCTATCTCTATCCACCCTTGTAGTATGAATTAAGTTTACTCTGCAGCTCTCTTGCATTTCTAAGCCTTGCTTGATTTTCTGTGGTGAGATGGCACAGATGTAAGGCTCCTCGGATAAATTTCCCTGGAAAGATAAGTGTATTTTGAGAGAAATAACAACTTCTGGTGCATAAAGTGCCCCATGTGAAGGCTGAGCTCCTGTGGTCCTGACCTGGAGTCTTGTGTTGCTCGATATGAGTGCAGTTCCTTTCTCTTCTGATCAGTTTGGAGAAGCTAGAGGTTGTAGCTGCTCAAACTGAAATAAAGGAAATCCCGACATGGCTGGGGCAGGCTGACTGCTTGTCTTTCTTCACAACTGTTTTTACATCAGTTTTGGCTGGGCTATTTAGAGAATGTGTATCTTAACACAGAAGCCATCGACACTGACATTTTGTCCAGTGTGTTTCACCAGAAATCTGCTTGAGAGCCAAACACGTGGTGCTTCCACCTTTATCCTTTGAAATGACTTAACTGCCTTTAATGAGATTTTGCTTTTTAAGGCTTAACCTCTCTGGACGTTCATATCGGAGATAAGAGATAAGAAAGATTGAATAAAAGGTCTCAGTGTTGGCGTTCCTTAACGCAAGAATTGATTCAATCATCTCTGCCTCTGTTTCTGCTTTCGGGGCACCATCAGTGGGGATGATGGAATCTCACTGTTTACAGTTAACCCGATCTTAAAGCTGCACGTAGCATTTGTCCTGCAGAGGGTCTGTAGCGCAATACCCAGCAGCTCTGCAAGCAGAGTAACAGATTGCTGCTGGAGACAGTTTTTGTGAAATGATTTAGAATTTTAATTGCACAAACGCGTTCTTTGCACAGAATGTCCAACATGGTTGTTTCATGCTTACCTTTCAGCAGGCTTAATTCTGTGATCGCGGTTGGCACAGACCCTGGTGGCAGCACAGGGGTGAGGTGAGTCCCTTGCAGGGACAGGGCACTGACCTCCTCCTGGCTTTTTCTTTGGTTGGGGCTTTTGTGTGTTTTGAACTTAGTGATGTTCTGTATCAAATTCAAGTCCTTGTTGTTCAGGTCTGTTACAGCAGCTGCAGAACAGATGGGGAGGTTTGTGCAAGTGTAATACTTTTAGTATTGAAGCTTATGACCTCCTCTGCTCTCTCACCGTAGGTGTTGTCAGCAACCTCTCCGAGTCACGTTAGCTCTCTTTTGATCTTGACTTGTTGCAGGTAGATCTTCTCTTCAGACTGGCATTGCTGACAGGCTCACAGAGCATGCAACTTTTACTTTGCTGAGTGTTTGCCCTATCACTTTTTTTTTTTTAACAAGTTAAAAAAGGGCGAAGATGATTTTTTACAAATTGGATAAGTCTCTTCCTATAGTCATGACATAAAGCTCAGATACAGAAGCTAGATGGTGCAGGTAGACCATTAATAACTGTTCCCAGTGAAGCATTACTTTATGTGCTGCCAGCTTTTCTTCAGGCAGTAATGTGAACTTAAAGGTGGTTTTCCCATTCCTGCTTGTCAAGAGGAGGAATGCTAACAGAAACCTGGTCAGTGTTCCTTGGAAACTCCTGGTGATATGCTTAAGACATGAAACCTCAAGGATGTTTACGTAGCCATATGTTACGCAGCAGATCCCTGCTTGTTTATAGGACTTTATAGTATTTGTGGACTATGTGCCATTCCTCTTCGGGATTTCATTCAGTATCCCCCAGTAATAAATCACTTGTATGGGGTACCTTCTACATAGGTGGCATATGAAGTTCATGTTCAGTATTTGCCTTTTGGACGTGGCCTCCACAGAATCTTATACCTTGTCTGTGTGAAGGAGCTGTGGCTGGTAGTCGGGATGCTGCCAGTGCCCCCTTACAGAACAGCAGCTTGGCTGGGAGAGCAGAGCGTGGTTGCCAGTGTTTGCCTCCTGCCTGCTCCCTTTTCGCTGGGGTACTTCTATTTTGTGCTTATATTGGGTGTAAAGCTGTTTCTATCAGCGTAAATTGATTTGTTTCTTTAACAGACACATGGTTTCTTTCTCCCCTCCACCTCTTCAGCCTCCCCTCAGGTGCTGTGGAGTTGGTTACTTGATAACATAAGTTGATAACTAATCTTGGCATTAAGATAAACTTAACGAAGAAGACAGTATTTTCAATTTCATTAGGAAGACTTTTTTTTTTTTTTTTTACAGGCTTCATCTCTTGTTTTTTTTGTTGTTTTTTTTTTCTTTCAAGTTTCTATAATGCAAATACTCTAGCTAAGTTTGGAAGCTCTGTAGGGATTCTTTCAGATTTCTTGTATTTTGGAAGGCAGAAGCCCAAGATCTACCTGAAATGCCTACCTGGTATTATGAGAGCATCTTTGCTGCCAAGAGAGAATCTTTTCTAGGTCAGTGGTAAGGGTAGGAATTACTGTGTTAGTTTCTATTTTGGGACGCTGTACCGGCTAAGCAGAAGCGGTCTGTGGATTGACCAACTTTTTGGATTCTTATCTTCCACTTTGCTGATGTACCATACAAGTGAGTTCGAGGCTCTTTTGGAAAGAGTTTCCCTTTTAATAAATGTGATACTTTTAATAATCCCATATAAGATGATGAATTTTGTCTGAGTTATTTTTTCTGCTTGTCGCAGTTTCTCATTTGTCCCTTTTGATACTGGCTTTTGTGTGTATTTTTCTGCCCATTTGGTTCTGGGAGCTTACCGTCATGGCTTAGCTCTGACGTGCCACCTACTTGGATTCCTTAGAATGCGGAAATCATGCCTGCTGTGGGATACTGTATTGAAACTCAGTAGAAGGAGACAAACGTATCTAGAGCTAGTGCTTCTTGCTTCCTCTGCTTGTGTGTGAAGTTATAAATGACTGTAACAAAGCACCGTTCTGATAGTGACTTGTAAAAGATACCAAAATGCAGGAGCACATGGATTCTGTGGCAGGGTAATAGGTAGAAGGGTAACACTCTAAAACAAAAAACCTTCAAAACAAAAACTTAATTTGAAACTGAGGATTGTCATTTCTGATGTAGGCTCCGAGCAGTGAGTAGCATTTATATTAAGCTTCATTGCATCTGGTAGTAAATGGATTCCAGTAACGCACTTTCACTGTCCCCTGCTGTAAAATCATCAGATTTGTTTGCTGTTCAATGGTTTGTTAATAGTTAAATGTGAGATTTAGATGTTCTGTTCAATCAATGTGTAATATCTTGAAGTATTCCTGCCAACTGAACAAAATCATGTGTTGTGCCAGTTAAGTGGATGTTATGTACAATAGAGGATACTTCTCAAAAACATCTAACATCTTCATTTCTTTTTTCTTTTTTTTTTTCAGGTTAAGGGAAGTATCAGAGAAGCTGAACAAATATAATTTAAACAGGTAAGGTGTATTACATGATGCTGTAAGTAATTTAGGAAAGTATGATATTTCCAATTAAGACTGTATTGTATCAGTAGCCTTAAAGCTTCTAGTACTAAAGTTCAGAAATGCCTTACGTAAGAGAATTCTTATTAAGGTGAACATGTTAGACTTTCAGCTATGACATATTGACTTATTAAATACTGACTTTATCAAGTGACTCTTGAAGTATGGCACTTACTGTTTATTAATGATCAAATCAAATGAAAAATCTGTCATCTTTTAATGTTTTGTTCTATGTTTTCTGTTCTTAATAACTGGAAACACCACAGTTGCTTCAACCAATACACGTTTAGTCATTCTTGAATGTTTTTATCAGTGACCATTGCTGCACATTGTTCCTTCCATGTGCCACTTGTTTGTTGTTTGCTTTTTTTGTGTGTTGTTTGTTTTGTTGTTTCGTTTGTTTTTCCAGGCTTCAAAAGTTTAAAAACTATTATACATGCTCACTTTTTGTTTTCAGCCACCCCCCTCTGAATGTATTGGAACAGGCTACTATTAAACAGTGTGTGGTGGGACCAAATCATGCTGCATTTCTTCTTGAGGTAAATGACTCAATCTGTTCAGATAACAAATTTGATACTGTAGAGTTAAAACTAATTCTTCAAACATCAAATTGATAAACATTCTTCAGCAACTGAAAACTTGTTTTTGCTTGCTTTTTTTTTTTCCTGTAACTGTCTTGCATTTCAATTTTGGACGCTTGATTTTCTTGTTTTTAAATATAGGATGGTAGAGTCTGCAGGATTGGTTTTTCAGTTCAGCCAGACAGATTGGAATTGGGTAAACCTGATAATAGCGATGGGTAAGAAACACTTTTCTTTATATTAGATGTTTCTTTGAAGTGGTTAAGCAGGTTGACTGCTTTTTTGATTTGGTGTTTGTTTGCCTTTGGAATGGGTACTTTGAGTAGATACATAATAGTTGCGGTGATGCAGCCAAACAGCCTAGTTTGACAAACTGGTGTAGGAATAAACACTAGATTTGGCTCTAAAACACAAGCGAGACAGGATGTCTATAAATTAAAGAAACATACCCCACCAAAAATAATCATCATGAAAGAAATTGTTTTAAAGTGTTAAGCCCAATGTAGAATCCACTCTGAAAGCGGTCCCATCTGGAAAGGCTTACTTTCTAGATCCGCTACTTTCAGCTCCAGGTAAGTTCTCAACAGGACTATGTAACAGTTACTGTTTGGATGTAAAATGCTTATTAATCTTGAAGGAGCAAATTCAGGCTCAGGTCTACAGATAGCATATATGTACAAATTATGATTGCTGATTCTAACTGAAAACACAGCGGCTATCTCAAACCACTGATTGGCTTAATGTGTATTTGCAGCTGTGCTGTTACGGATTGCTGGTGTACTTACAAACTGGTAGACATGCTTTCCATTTTCTTTCTTCAGTTTACCTCTTAATATACAGTTAGATTAGTTTGGAATATTCCCCAAGGGTGTTGCTTAAGCTGGTGTGTTACCAGACTAAGTCCCTGAGAATTTAGACCTGGGATTCCAGGTTTTGTTCTTAACCCATTTGGGATTGTTTTGTGACTGATTTACCATCTTTTACTTTCAGTTCAAAGTTGAGCAGTGGCTCAGGGGCAGGAAGGACATCCAGGCCAGGCAGGACTAGTGACTCCCCATGGTTTCTGTCTGGTTCTGAAACTCTGGGCAGACTGGCAGGCAACACCCTTGGGTAAGTTTTGATAGGATTGAGGCTGCAATCTGTTTGTTCCTTATTTGAGTATATGTGTATACACATATATAAATTGTATGCAGTATGTTTAAGGGAACGTATCATTAATTATACAGCAGTTGTGTAGATAGGGCATAATAAACATTATTGACTTGGTTAAAATGACAGATATGCAAGTGACCCTTCAGTATTTAGGATATGGAGCATTCTTCGTGTATGTGTGGAGAATAACTTGTTTTGGCTGTGTTGTCTTCTTTTGAATGTTTCTTTTGGTTACTTCATTGTGAAATACGGTTTCTTTAGAGGGATGCAATCAATTCAAGCTATCTAATAGGATTGTGTTGTAAAGTAAAAGGAGTGCACTTCTGCAGGAAGAGTCTTCGTTCTGTATATTTATGGGCTTGTGTACTCAGTTTTATTGTGCCTTCCCTTACTCCTGCCCTAAGTAATAAACTGCATTTTGTTAGCTGGGGTTTTTACCCACATTAGTAGGAAGGAAACATTTTAAAAGGTTATCGCTTAGGACCTTTAAAGTTTTATTGTGTACTGAATCAACTCTACAGACTCAATTTTTTAATCGTTAGCTTTAAAATTGATGGTGTCCATCCATATAGCAATTTAAATAAATCTTCTGTACCTAATCACAGTGAATTCTTTGTTATATACTTGTAGAAGTTGAACATGCTTTTCTAAGGTAACTAACCATAATAAAGAGATTTGCTTTTAGAAACTGTACTTTCTGCATATGAGCATCTTGTTACAGGGGGAGAAGAACTGCAGCTTTTCCCTCGATGTGAATTTGTTGCCACAGAAGCCAGTTTTGCAGGAAGATTAGTTACATGAAAAATATCCCGTACCCCATACCCCAGCTTCCTGTGAAACCTTCATACATCTCAATCTAAATTTGTTTGTTAAGCTTTAAAGGCATATTCGTACTGCTGATGAAAGTGTAAGATATTTTTCCTCAGATCAGGGATGTGTTGGATTTATTTTTACATGGCCATAACCGTTAAAATTATTTGAAGCTATCTACTTAGGTTCCTAATTTCTTCCTGTGCGTGCTTTAGAACTCACCAAACTTATAGAGTAACAGTGGATACTGTAACTGCTCTATTAAATGAGAGTGCTTGTCATAATAAACCGAATCTGAAAACATTGAAATGGTGGAGTCCTTAAATTAGATCGTGGGATTTAGAAGATGGCCGTCATTCTAGTGGGCAGTGGAGAGATGTGAGAACAGGAACATAGCAGTTCAATATCAGTAATCTCTTTAGGTTTAGAGAGCTGCAGTCAGAATTGTCCTTATGGTTTTTTTTCTTCCATTACTATTTGAGAGCACAGACTTAAGCTAAAGAAAGGTATATAACAAGGGATTTAGAGTGTCAGGTGAATGTAAGTTTACTTGAAAGGTGTCCGGATAGAGGGGAAAAAAAAACAAAAAAGCTTTGCAAACAAAAGGGAGGTGAATTTTATGAAGACGTTTTTGTACCAAGTTTATATAAAGGAGTGTGTGTGTAAACACTGTAAAGAGTTCAAGGAATTAAGCCTGTCTCTTGTCATTTTTTCTTTAAAGAACAAGTTTCAACCACATTTTAATTATCCTTTAGTTACACTAAAATTAATGCCTGAAAATGGCAATATACTGAGTCAGTAGGTGTCCCCAGACCTGATCTAACTTGAGCTAGTACAGTACCTAGTCAGTATGGTGTGATTTTTAAAGAAAGTTTTCTGATGCCTCTTAGTTGTCAAGATAGGACACACTTGGAATATTTGAGTCATTATATATATAAAAACATTTTCAACTGTTAGATTTCTCAACTGTCATCAATAGTGAGGTAGAGAGATGCATCTGTAGTCAAGTATTAACGTCTAATACGTAAGCTTTTCTTAAACCTATGTCTTCCCTGCCAAGAGTTGAAATGGAAATTTTTGTCTAGAAAGGACTTGTTTTCCCTCAGCCCTTTTACCAGCCTGCAGAAGTAAAATAACTAGCTTACTTTAAATAAAATTTCTCTTTTTTCCCCCCTGCTAGTATCTTTTTGTGAGCTCTTTTTCTAAATCACGAGATAAGACTTTTGCTGATGCCATCACTGTATTGCTTATTGTCTTGTAATGAGCTATTGTCTGTTTGCTGACTGGAATCCTGAAAATGTGGTTGTGTCTGTGAAAGGGCCTCACCTTAGATAGATGCTTGAGTTACTCTGTATGGTCTTGTCAGAAGGAAAGAGAAAGATGTTAGTAATTAACTTAAACTGCAAAATGTAAGGCAGTTATT
This sequence comes from Pavo muticus, assembly GCA_016647715.1. Taxonomy (NCBI): domain Eukaryota; kingdom Metazoa; phylum Chordata; class Aves; order Galliformes; family Phasianidae; genus Pavo; species Pavo muticus. The sequence continues at coordinate 1,241,704 of JACDJE010000269.1, forward strand.
TTTATTTAATTAGCTTTTACATCTACAGGTTTTACAGTTTTAACGTGAATTTTAGATATTGTTTCAGAAAATGTTTCTCTTGTCTTGATAGATTTTCCATGCTAGATCTTAAAAGAAAAATATTTTTAAAATAACAATAATACAATATGCAACACCCTTTACAGTTGATTTGTGCAATAACCATGAAGACAAACCAGAGTCTCTTTAGCTTTTCAGGACAGCAGAGCATCTAGTCTTACTTCCAGAGCAGTTTCATTTGACTCAGTTCTATGGTGTTAAGATCAGTAGAAAGTTGTAATGCTGGTGAGATGTCTGTTTCCACAAATCACTGCTTTTTATTCTCTGGTCCTAATGTTGACTTATTGAAAAGAAAAAGCTGCTTGTTCAGCCAATTTCTACGTACTTTGCTGTAGAGTTGGTCCTGATTTCTCCAGTAGCAATAAGCCCAGAGTAGAGTATCTCTTTAAAAACCTATGTGAATTAAAGAACTAATCTAGTGCCGGATTTGTCTTGCAGTCAAGACTGTTACTAGATCTTTTCCAGTGTAGTCTAAGGCAGTTAATTAATGTGAATCAAGTCTCAGAATTTTAAAGAGCCATAGGAGTACAGAGACCTTATGTCAATCCACTGACCTTGATGTTTTGCTTTTGTGCTTTTATAGTAAAAAGTTAACAGTTGAGTGTTAGATATTATACTTCTGATACTGTTGCTTTGAGAAGCTCAGGGAATTGGTCTGGACTTCTGTGTAAACATTCACGAAACTGTATAAGTAGGAAAAAGTGCAACTTCCAGTTGGAGTCCTGCTTTATATTTCTTGTCTGATTCAGAACTTTATCAAATAACCTCGTGCTCTTATTAGTTTTGTGAGAGACTTTAATAGAGTCTGCCTATGAAGTCAATCTCCTGTACTTTTCAGACAGTCTACAAGTTACTATTAATAGTAAAACTGATGCCATGTTTCTTGAAATGGTGCTATAAAAATAAATATATCTAAATCCTTCTAGGAGTCGCTGGAGTTCAGGGGTTGGTGGAAGTGGAGGAGGATCTTCTGGGAGGTCATCTGCTGGAGCTCGGGATTCTCGAAGGCAGACCAGAGTTATACGCACAGGGCGAGACAGAGGATCCGGGTTGCTGGGGAGTCAACCACAACCAGTGATTCCAGCATCAGTCATTCCAGAGGAACTCATTTCACAGGTACCTGAGCTTGTTTTCAAAAACTTGAGCAGGAAAGTGTTTTAATAGTGCTGTGCTTTCTCCAGGGACTAATGGTGTGTAATTGGAAACATTGACTTTCTCTAGTTAAATTGTTTTTATTCTGAAATGCATAATATGAGTAACAGACTTTTATTTTTGTATGCTTGCATTTTCATTTCCCAAACTTTCACTAAGACAGGGTATATTTGCAGTCTGTTTAGTCTTGATGAGGAATGTCATGTGTTCTTCATTTGAAGAAGTCAAATATTTGAAAGTCATATCAAGCGTGTAGATAACAAAGTTGTTTCTTGAGTGAGTGTAAGGAAAAGGGACAGGCTGACTTTTTTTTTTAATAAAAGGAGCAATCCATTTTAGATTTGAATAAAAACCAGTCAACCTATTTAATCTTATACATAATTTTTCTTCATGAAAACCTGCACTTATTTTTTTAGTAAGTGGAACTGATTATTTTCTGGTATAAATTGCTCTGCTTTTACCTGTTAATGCACCACAACCTGGATAAACTGATGGATTTTGTGTGATTCATGATTCAGTAGTTTGTTGAAACAATTTTTTCTCCATGCTTCAAGAAAATACATTCAAAATACACGGCAGGTTAATGCACTTTAATTCTTAGTTCAGGACAAGTTACTGGTCTGCTACATTTGGAATACATATGCCAAGTTGCTAGGCCAAAGATAATCTGCTCACGTGCTTTGTGTGGCCTATAGCATGGCTGGCACGTGATAGGAGCCAGCAGGCTTAGTATCTGCAGACACACCAGTGGCAGACTGGCTTCCTGTCTCTTCTTTAATTGCAAACCTAGTAAAAGCTGGGAGCTTCTGTGTTCACAGCGGCAAGACACTGGAGGTGTTAGTTACCTTGAACTTAGCCCTGCTTTCAGCAAGTTATGTGACCTCCAGATATTTCTTTAAGCTGTGCTTTTTGTTTTGTCTACATTGTTTGTATCCAGGTGTTTGGGTTTTTTTTAGAGTGCTTATGGATGTATTTGATACCTTACATAAAAAAGAAACACTGCTCTATTCTGTATTTTAATATGTGGCTTGTTGGTAAAGTCATAGCATTGCTTCCATTCCTATCATCTTTTTCTTTTTTTTTTCCTCTTTGTACATTTTATTTTTTAAAAAGCATACTTTGTCTTTTAAACAAAAATGTCTAAAACAGACTAGTGGGAGAGAGCTCCAGAGTTGGTCTATAAAACATACATCCTGCTGTATCTCATAATCTGTCATAATATTCAGTGTCAGAAGTTATTTACAAAGTTTACCTTTGTACCCTGTTAAGTTTTGTTTTCTTTCTCTCCCTTCTTTTTCTTTTCCTATTACCAGACTATTTTATTTGGTGCCTTGTTTTTACAATATTATGAGAACATCCAGTAGTGGTTTCGTATTCACTTTCACACTGTTTGTAACCTTCCAGAAGTCTGTCTTCTTTTCTGGCATTCACTTGCGGGTAGTCAGTCTGGAAATGTAAAATGCTGTGGGGCCTAAAGTTTGTGGAAGAAACCAGAATGCTTCTGTTTAATATTTGGAAGGTTTCTTTCATATTTATGCTTTTCTCGTATAAACCCAGAAGATTCAGAAAGTGCTGAAAGTGAGCCTTTAGGAACAGAATGATAAGAAAAGCAGAGGAGGTGGCTATATATTGAGGGACACTGGAAAGAGTCAGTGTCAAAAAGACAGGGATTGAAGTGTAGTTTTGGAAAACAGTTGATAGGCAGGAATCTGCTGATTGACGTACTTTAACACTTCTGTAGAAACATACAGGAAATTCTCAGAAATGGATTGTTTCACTGTTATTCCTTGCCTGCCGCATTAAGTGTTTCAGTAAGTAAATTCTAAGGTGACCCATGAGGAAATTCAGCACCAAGGTTGGAGTCCGGTAGCCTAAATTAAAATGATATAAAGTTAAATGTCTAGTACAAGATGCTGAGAAAAGAAACGAGCCCTTGCATGTATGTACTGTCAATGACTTTTGAGACTCTCTTGGTTTTTGTTAGACTTCCTTCAGAGTTAAGCATCCTTAGGGAAGATGGTGAGCTGACCGTGGTTAGTAATCAGTTATACTCTGTACTTACAGGCACAAGTTGTTTTACAAGGGAAGTCCAGAAGTATTATCATTCGGGAACTCCAGCGAACAAATCTTGATGTAAATCTTGCTGTAAATAATTTGTTAAGTCGTGATGATGAAGATGGAGATGATGGGGATGACACAGCAAGTGAATCATACCTTCCTGGAGGTTTGTATCCTGTGACTTTTGATAAGGAAATGTCAGTATGTTCTTATTTTTCTGTATTTAAACACTCACAGCATGCTCTGTGCTGTGCAAGGTGTGCAGTGAAGACAGTTATTTCAAGAGCAAAGTGTAAAGATGCACAAAACAAAAGATGCAGGGGGGTGTTCTGAGGGATTGAATCAGGCATTAAAGAACAACTGTTGATTCCATGGGTAGCATGAAAGTAATTTAATTTTTAAGAACCCTAGCTTTGTAACATGAGCATTTCTTACATCTGTGTTTTGCTGCTCGATGAGATGCTGAGACTGCTATGTGGCTTGCTTGTAAAAGCTAATTCTAAAACTTCCAGTCACCTGCATGTTATTTTTACTACTAACGCGTATTCTTAAGGCGCAGCGGTGAAGTGAGGGCAAAATGGTTTACAGTTGTTACAGTTAGACTGAGAATTTATTTGTCATCTCAAGTACTGTAGTATTCGGCAATACAGATTTAATGCTATAATTGAAGTCCAGCTATTCTTGAAATATTATCTGTCCCATGCAATTGTTTTTTTATGAAAGACTTTGAGTCTTTTCATTGGCTAAATAAGGTAATCCGACTCTCTTGCCAAGCAAACATTTGAAAACTGAAGCCAAATCTACTGTTTGTACTAGATGCACTGTGTCATAAGAGCACATATAAACTCTGGCTACATATTAGTTTTCTTCTGTGTGTCAGAATGACATTTTGCTATTTTTCTAATAGATATTTTTTTTCTGCTCATCTGGTTCACCAGGAAGGTTCATGGGCTTCCTTCATCTTTATCCATCATGTGATTAGACAAAAGGTTTTTTGTTCTGCAGCAAAGCTGCAGCTCTGTCAAGCTTCTTCAATCCTTGAGTCTTTATTTTAGCAGTCATTTTCATAGCATTAGGTGTATTGGCGTGATTGGATTCTCTTAACACTTTGCATGTATTCAAAGCAGTAGTTCCTACTATAAATATACCAGGTCCTGCCTTCTAAAGACTAGTGACTGTTAGTAATCATTCACAGTAAGTGTTCCTTTTAACTGTACTAACCGGCTTTCTACAGCACTAGCTGTTCTCTTAATACCTCGTGGGATCATAGGGGTCTGTTAATAGGGGACTATCTGGCAACCCATAACTAGCTGCTTTTCTGCTTTTGTTTTTAAGGCGCCTGTGCTGCACTATCTCTCATAATTGAAGTGATAGGTTAAACCAGTGTGTAGAGCACTGTCTTTGGTAGCTGTCTAGAAGATGACTTTGTTCGTGGCTGAATTTTTAAAGCATCTCACCTCTTCAGGGTAATCTTTCCTGTAAGAGATGAATATTATTATATTATCAGATTAGTATGAATATTTTTTTCCTTTTATCCCACAGAGAAACTGAGCTAAATTTTCCCAGTTTTTGTGGGAAAAGAGATGGAGTTTCAACTGAAATGAAATCTGTTATGTCTTCATCCCAGTCTGTAAAAATGTAATTCGCAGTTTGTAGAACTTGCAGTGCTTTCTGTGTCTCTTAGTTACTTTTGCCAATAGAACTCTATTTTGTTGCACAGAAATGCACTTGATAACTGAATGTGATCAAACCATGAGGAGAGGTGGAGATGAGCAGCGGTCAGTGCTGTTGTGACTCCACTGCTGGTATATGACATCGTACAATTACCAGTCCCTACTTGTATCACATGATCATGCAGGTTAGATTGCAGGAAATCCTGGTGGCTAGAGAACCTTGCCTGTAGGTGTGAGGCGAAAAAAAAACCAACATGTTGTGCCCTTCAGAAAAACATAGAACCAATTTTTAAGTTTTTTGCTGTATAAAATTTCCATTCTTCTTGTGGTCTTGCCTCTGGATGTTCTTTTTAACAAATCTCATAGAAGAAGACTGTTGATAACCAATAACTTCTGTGTGCAGAAGTTTTTAGTCAGGTATCCATAAATGATTCTGAAAGATAAAGAACTTTTACTTTATATGATGTCAAATTAAAAGGTTTTATTTCTTCCAAACACAACAAAAGTAAATGACAAGGCTGCTCCTTGCCTCAGGGTTTTGGAAGTTCTTGCATTTTAATTAAAAAGAGTATGCTAATTTTTATGTTCTCCCCTTTGCATGTCTGGTGCTTTTCTTAAATTAAGCCCTCTAGGTTACTCCTCTACACTTCCCAAGGCAGAGAAGTTTGTTGTGCTTTTTTATTTTTACTTTTTAAAGAGAAACTTACACTTGATTTAGAGTAAACGGAATGAAAGAAATAAATTTCACTGTGGCTAGAAGATAAGTTCTTGTTTAATACATCAGGGTTTCATTAGTATATCAGTTGTGCTATAGTTCCAGTTAGTGTTTGTAAGGGTTATCATCTGATTTTTGTTCTTTATAAAAGAAGCAATTCTTCGCAAATGTCTCAAGAGAATCAAAAATGTCTTGAGAACTTTCTGTACAAATTGCTTTAACGAAGTCCTCTCGGTAATTTTATTTTTAGAGCCTTATGTACTCTGACTTTTCTGATGAATCCTGTTTCTTTTGTTTTATAGTGGTTATGTGAACAGAATGGGGTTTCATTTGATAAATAACAAATACATGAGGAAAAATCAAGGAAGAAGCTGCATAGTACAAAATCATTTTTCACAGGAAAGACTCAAAGTTGTGTAGAATAAATTGCCTGCTTATTTCAAATTGTGCTAGAGGCTTTTTCCAGGCTTTGTGTTATCAGTCTCTGGTTTTGTAGCATTCAGATGCGTGCATATTTGCTCGGTAACTCCTACTTCATATACGAGGTTCTCACTAGTGGAGTTTGTGAAACTTGGTTTTGGCAGTGTCCGGACCACTTTGAATTTTGGAATCTGAGGTGAATTTGTTTCAAAATAAAAAGTAAAAATCCACTTTTTTGGAAGAGAGAAGAGACTGGCTTACGTCAGCAGTATTTACTGTATTGGTTTGCAGTGGGGAGAGGTGGGAACCAGAACACAATGTAGGGATCAGTTTAAAATCTGGGTGTTCAGTGGCTTTCCTTTAGGGAGGACAGTTACGTGCATGTTTGTTACGGTTTTGTTAGTATGCTTTTTTTGTTTTGCTTTCTATTTTCCCTCTTGATTTTTGAGGATGAACATCAAGTTTAGTAATGTTTTGAATAAACATAACTTATCCAGAAATGAGTTCTGGAGTTCTGCTGATGTCTGGTTGCCTAGGAAACCAAAATACATGTTTTTGCCTTCAGTGTCACAGTTTTGCCAATTTGAAAGAAGTGGAGATACTGAAGACGTATTTTTGCATGTTTCATAAAAATATGCAGCTGAGAATAAGGAAGACCTCATGATTCCCTCCTTAAGTGTAAACATCTGATGTGAGCTCTGCTTGATGTCCTCATCAGTCTTGGCAATGCCTTCAAGTAATGGATCCATAGGAAACGGTGTTAATGCTGCCCATGGAGCTGTTGGAAAATAGAAGTGTTTTCAGTACTTGAATTGGTGTTTATGTACTTATTGGAAGTGTCCTTTCCTCACTCTTTTTTCATTTCTGCTGCCAATTTTCAATCAAATTTACTTTGGAAATCATAGCTACTTCCTTACGTCGATAGACTGATCAGAATCATCTCATCACATCTAAATCGGTATTTGAGGGGTTTGATTCTGGTCTTCCGCTGCACAGGAAATGAACGATATCATCTCACGGGATTCCCCTGGAAAAGCAAAAAAAAAAAAAAAAAAAAATCCAGCCAAAAGCAGTCATAGAAAAGGTGTGGTGGTTTTTTTTCCTTTTTCCGTCTGCTCCCCCTGGATTCTTAAACTGGACGTAGCCTTGCAGTATCTGTGTTTTCACAGAACTAAAAAATTCCAGTGGTGTTTGAAGGGGAGTGGATTTGGCTCTTATCCCTCTTAGCACCTTTGTTCTCCGGTATAGAGGATGGCAGAATGGGGATCTCTTGCAGAAATATTGGAAGAAAATTTAAAATCTGATTTGAAGCTGAAAGAAGAGGGTAAGAAAGGCTTGATTTCCTCACTTGTGTCAATGCGTATGTAGCAAAAAATGCATAGTTTTGGTTCTTGGATCTGATTGTTTGAATTTTAACTCTCCTGTTAGGATACGAGGTTAACCTCAAGATGTTTAAAATGCTTCCAGGGGTGTGTGTGTTAGTGTTCCAAGTTAGTGTGTATTTTCTTAGAAGAGAATTTGTAGCTTAGCTTAAAGGACATTCCATACATATTAAATAAGGCCGGTGAGTTCTTTTCTGTGCCGACCAATTCTGTTCCTAATAGAGATCAAGATTTTTTTCAATTTATACCTGGGTACAAGAACAAGTTGTGAGACTCGTGGAGGTTGGATCTTACCTAGGAATAAGTGGTAGGGGTAAATGTGGGAAGAGGAAAGAACAGCAGTGTGAGAACATCAAAGTATACAACAAAATATTGGCTGTCTTTCCAGCTCTGGAACTATTGTTCTTACAAGTTGATGCTTTTAAGGTGAGGTGTTCTGCCACTTAAGTGTTTTGGTGGAAAATGGATAAAACAGGCAGCAGGGTAAGACCACCCTGAAACATCTAAAATGTTCTGGTAAGACAGAGCATGTTTGCCAAATAAGACTTTTTTCTCTTGCTAGGCTTTCTGAGCAGGATGACTTCCTAAAATGTACTGCATGGACCACTCAGTTCCAAACGTTGTGCTTCTAGCACAGACTACTTAGTGGGTAACACACAGCTTTTAGTGGGTAACTTACTTTTTGTAAAAATCTCTCCCAGCTTGTTTTGAAGGCCTCAGAGCTCACTTTTATAGCTCTGCTTTTATGTGAACTCATTTGTGCTGGGGACAGCTGATGTCTGGTATGCCTGCATTTTTCTGAGAGAGTTTAGAAATTTACAAGATGGGTGTTGTGATTTGCAGGGATGTGAATGTCTCTCACACCTTTCATGTCGCTGAAAGAAACAGTTGAGTGAATTCTCACAGTGAGGGAGGACGTAGAGCAACTTTTCAGTTTCTAGATACCCTCTTGTTTGTATGTTGGTGCTTGTTTGTTTGGCAAGTTTATGGCCTGAAATGGCTGTTTGTAGATTTGGATTTCCCACCTTGACCCAAGGAGATCCCTTGCCATAGAGCTGAAGGAGAGAAATAGGCCTCTTCCTTCTGTAGCAGCAAGATGGTCATCTGGTTTACTTGTCTTGTCAGGCAGCGTTCTAGGACTTTGCTAAATTACATGCATTTTCAGTAGCCTCATGTGGTTGCTAGCTATTGGTTAGTAAGCGCTGAATTATCAAACAACCTCCTTCTGAAATTCAGTACTTACAGCAATTTGGGTTTTTAAAAGAGTAGCTTGGGTTATCACAAAGTCATATCAGTTCCATCCTCCTGGGTATTTTTTTCTAACTGCGTGGTATTAAAAAATGGAAACAAATGCTTTCTTCCAGATAACCGTTGTTGTTCTTAATGTAGCTACCATTTGAAGGTTTGTACCAAGAGCTGAAAGTTTGGGAATTAAGTATGTAATTCTCAGAAAGAAACATCCAGTGGAGGAACTGTAGTCTTTGATGTCAATGATGTGGCTTTGCAAAGGCTGGCTTTCACCATCCTTCCTTAATTCTAGATCGTTTTAAGAGTTTTGTGTGCATGAGTGTGTGTGCACACCTATGTACTTGTATCCACCTTGCTCTAGGTCTTTGTTCTTCCAAGTGAAAGGCTAAAATTTGAACTCCTAGGTTACTAAAAAAAAAAAAAAAATATTTTGGGCAAGACTTGTTTGTGAAATGTGGTTAGATAAGTGACAGAGCAGTTTTTGTAAGGAAACTAGTTTTGTGCACTACACCACCATGCTTGATTGTAAATGTGGGTGTGTAGGAGGCACATGAGTTGGAACTGGTGAATCTGAAGAGCAGAAATTCAACTAACAGGTTGTTTTTTTGTGTTTATTTAGTTGATGGTCTCTCTAGCTGATGTTTTAAGTAGCTGATTATTCACTTAAGACCCTTGTCTCCTCTTTAGAGGATCTTATGTCTCTTCTGGATGCTGACATACATTCTGCTCACCCAAGTGTCATTATTGATGCTGATGCTATGTTTTCAGAAGATATTAGTTACTTTGGTTATCCATCCTTTCGGCGCTCATCACTTTCCAGGCTAGGCTCATCCAGAGGTAATTTTGCACCTTTTTTCTTTGTAATAAGTAGTTTACTGTGCAAAGCTAGTGGTAGTACGCAGTGGTGGTTTAGATTCCAATTTAACATGAAAGTAGACTGATGTGATATCAGATATAGAGTAGACAAGTAGATTTTGTTACTCATCAAAACTATTATTGAATTCAGAGCCTCAGCAGGTAAGTTCTGTAAGAACCTTGATTATCACGTACTATTAAAAATCTAACTGTTGATATTGCAAGGTATAAAACTTCTGCATGCTAAATTTTATTTTAAACTCTGTAGTGTTTGCTAATATATATTATGTGATACAAATATTTAATTTGGTTCAAAAATAAGCAACAACTCATGACATGCAGCATTCTTAATTTTTTCCTGTTTTGGGTTATTCTTTACACAGTTTTTTCACATTTCCTGAGGTAATCCATGACAGAAGTTAACTTTGTAGAATGAGGAGAAATAGGTTTAACTGTCAGGGAGGGAGAAGAAACCTAATTTTTTTCACTTTTTTTTTTTTTTCTTTTGAAAGCATTTTTGTAGCTGGTTCGGGAGAACTATTGGCAGTTGATATCAACACCTTGATCAATGTTAAGGTGTTTTTTTGTTTGCTTTGTAAAACGTATTACAGTTATAACATTTAAACAGAACACGCAGCAGCTTGGAGCTTTTTGAAGCCATTGTACAAATGCTTAGAATATTTCCAAACTGTTAATCCAACCTCTCCTATGTTTTTTTAGTACAGTTTTATTGTCTTTCATGAACCTGTTTCAGTATATTAGTTGTTGAATGAGTAAGTTCCAGTTCCAAAGTGATTAGTCAAGGGTCAGGGTGATGTTTGCTAGAAGAGAAGTAGAGTATTTTATGTAGTATATCTGTAAGACAAGCTGTTGTGTTTGGCTTATGTAAAAACTTTGCCAGTTTTCTTATACTGCAAAAGACCCAAGACTTGGCGTAATTTATTGAAACTATGATCTAGTAATGTGGTCATCTCATACATGTAATTCCAGTTGACTTCTGTAAGCATAAGTGAAGTATTTAATAGGTTAAATGCATTATGTGCATGTACAAATACTCAGCATCTGACGTAACTCCTTCTAAATTCCTCCTTTTTTTTTTTTTCCTTTCCTAAGGTTATTCTATATAAGACGTTACCACGAATTTTATAATCCTTATTTTCCATGCATAGTTGACTCTTGGAAAGTTAGTTTGATTACCTGATTTAAAAAATTTATCTGCATGAGCGAACTGCAGAGTACTGGCTTTAGACAGTTTGTAGGCCAATTGGAGGGGAAGCATTTTGGTAAGGAACATTTTCCTACAAGGATCCTTTTTAAAACTTGTCTGACTAATGAAAAGTTTTCATTTGATCTACTCAAAACAGATCCACTTTAATTTATTAAATCCAGTCTTATAGAATGTTGCCTTAAACAAAAGGGGTTGGATTATCAAGCTTGTATACCAAGAGCTTTTTTAATGCTTGCTTTCTTTAACCTTTTCAAATTACTGTTTTTTTGGGGGGGAAGGTTGTTATGAAACTCTCTAATAAATACTCTTTTTGGTTTGCATAAATGAATCTAACAGACAGTATAGATCAGAATTTTTTTGTTGTTACTTCATTGATTAAAAACAGTACTACAAAACTGCATATTATACTATAAAACTTTAAATCGCTATTTTTCATGTATTTGGCCTCTTATGATGCAAGTAAAAGTGCTGTAGCATTTTTGATAGCACACGAAACTGTGAGATTTCTTTATTTTTAGCTATTGTTTTTATATTTAGTAATTCTAAAGTACCCGTGCTTGGAAGGGTTATTATACTGAATGTTGCATGTCAGGACTTCATTATTTTGAATCTTTGTGAGTAGATTTAACTGCTGTTAGTTGCATCCTGAAGGGTCTTTACTAGAGAGTGGCTTACTTTTATCCCACTGGTGTGACCCAATTGCATACCAGTTCTCCTTCTTCCCTTAGAGAGAGACTCTGAGCTGTTGCGTGAACGTGAGTCCGTTTTACGTTTGCGTGAACGAAGGTGGCTTGATGGAGCCTCATTTGATAATGAAAGAGGCTCTACAAGTAAGGAGGGGGAACCAAACCTGGACAAGAAGAATGCACCTGTTCAAAGTCCTGTTTCTCTAGGAGAAGACTTACAGTGGTGGCCAGATAAGGTACTGAAAATTTTTGTCTGTTTTATTTGCAGTTTGCAATAAAACTGTCTTTCTTTTTCCCTAAATAAATACTGTGTTTTCTTGTTGAATATTTCATTTCAGTCTGTGAGAGATAATGCAATAAAGTATATTCTTTGTTATGAGCTTAGGAAGATTATAAATAACTAGTTATTCCTTTTGATAGTTAATGCTGCTTCTTTAATCCTGTTTTTATTTCCTTCTTATGTTTTGAATCCCCTACTAAAGTCATAGGATTTGTTTTTCTTTCCTTTTCTTTCGTAGGTATTCAAAAAATTTAATAGGCAGGAGGAAACTCATAAAGCAATTGATTCAGTTTAGTGCTTTATTATTTTCCTGTTTCTGTTATTTTTGTTTTTTTTTTCCCCTTTAGATGCAGTATAGATAGATTGAAGAGGGAGGTAGACTTTGAATCTTATTTTTGTTTACAGCCGTTCACCTCTAATCCCTGTTTTGGTTTTGGTGTTCAAATTGAGAAATGAGAAATGTAGATACCCCAAAAAAGAATATTTTGTCAAATGGTTCCTCTCCCAGCCAGACCTTATCTGGCAATTAGCTTTGAGCTTCTGTGTCAGTGAAAATTAGCAGCTGTTATCCCTCTTCCTTTGTCATGATGGTAGAATGAGAAGGTCATCTAGCTTGGGAAGAGAGATTGTATTCTGTTATGCTAAAAACCCTAAATTTAGGTCACGTTAGGAATATTGCACTGTGTTTTTCATGTAAAACACTACTGTGTTTTGATAACGTAATGTCATCATCATCATTATTACTGTTTTGTCTTATTACTGTGCTACTTCAGGATATTTGTTCTGTTTCATTCCCTCTTTTTTCCACCCAAGATGCTGAGTCTGCAAATAAAAAACAAGTTATGCCCTAGGATAATTACTGCAGTCTTTTATTGGATGTATTTTATGGAATTAATTTGCTAGAGTATGTAATTTCATGGTTGTGCAATTTAAGTACATGGAACTTCTTCCCACAGACGTTTTTGCATATGCACTGTTGTAATCCCTAGCTTCCAGTTAAATGGAGGTGTGCCTTACTGGAAGGGCCTCTCATCTTTGTGCAACATTAGTCAAACCTTTTATTCTGTCCTTCAGCTGAACATTCATAGCCCCATTTTTAAGTTCTGTTGGTTGTATTGCCTGACAGAAGTTCTTCATGATAAATCATGAGGGAGATGATTTAGTTGAAAGGCCATCCCAAGTATTTCTTCCGTTTTGAGAGTCCTGAAGGAGATGCTGGAGATATTAATGGAATTTAAAAGCAAGTTAGATGAGAGATTCAAGGGCTTGAAGAATTGCTATGAAATAATCAGTCTTGTTTTCTTTCATTTTTTGTTACTTTCACATTTAGCATTTGAGACAGAGCTGTACTACACTGTGATAAGGATGGATGGTAAACTTGAGTTCATGAGGGGTAGAGTACCAACAAAACAGTAACGTAGTGAAACATTGCATATGGAGTTTTTTTCCACCAAATTAGTGAAGTCAGATGTCCAATAATTAAAATAAACTAATTCTAATAGACCAAATCTTTGTTAGTCTGACATGGATTCAGCTTCCCATCAGATAGCTGAATTGCTTATATGTCTTATCTTTCAATTCAAGAGAGGCAGTTAAATATGCTGATGTGGAAGATCTCTGTTCTACTACAGATTGCACGCACTACTTATCATGTGCATGTCCTTCAGATTTTGAAGCTGTAGAAGACAAAATTTTCTATCACTTGATTTTATACTAGTTTAGGTTATTGTTTCATTTTTAAGAGCTGTATTTTCCCCACGTGAATTTTTTATTTCCTACCAGTAGAGAAATTCAGGAAAAATGTATTTTTCTTATAGCTGCAATTGCTGAGGAGTGTTAAATGCTCTGGCCTTATAAATATTCCTCAATAAGCAGAAGTAAATTTTTTGTGAAGTTATCTGTGTTCACAAGTCTGCAATTTGAAATTCCTTTTCAATGCAAGAGGAACTGGAACTTGGAGAAGTGTGGTTATAACTGTCCAATAGTTGATGTAACACAGATATTCAACCAAATGTAAGAGAAAAAGGGGCCTGTAAGATCCAGGTGGTGTACAGTACAAAGCATTGAGCAATGTGATGATGTCTGAGTAGTAGAAAGATATTGTATGACATTTGTTAAAATAAGAAGAAAAGGAGAGGGAAGAGAAGTAACCCATAATTGAAAGCTTCTCTGGCTTGCTAGATATTAGTGATACATTAAAGTGATATTTAGCACGCTGATCTTTTAACTTTTTTTTAAATTTGACCTTGTTTGCTGTTGTTTATTTCCCTTCAGAAGTAGAATTGTTTTATTAATGAGGTAATGGATTTGAAAATTCTTAGAAGATATTTGCATGAGAATGCTTAGGAATGGAATAATGGAATTTCATTGCCTTTTTATTCATTTCAGAAAGCTAGAATTTTAGAAGCAATCTGCTTTTAAAACACCAGAAATCAAGAGATATTCCCATCTTTAATTCCATGAATTGTGTTTTATTCTTAAAATATTGTGGAAACTCTTAATAAACTGCCAGAGTTAATCGCCAAGTAGTATTTTCCTGCAATTAATAAAATATACCTGAACACCTGTTCTTTCCTCCCTCACCCTATCAACAGCAATGCTGCAAGTTTTCTTGTTGTTTGAGGGAATGCTGAGCTTTAGACAAGCTGAATACTTTAGACAAGCTGAGTACTCATCTTCGTTTTCAAGTTCAGCAGACTTCATGTGTCTGTATTTGCAGGATGGAACAAAGTTTATCTCTATTGGAGCCCTATATTCTGAGCTTGTGGCAGTTAACAGTAAAGGAGAACTCTATCAATGGAAGTGGAGTGAATCGGAGCCTTATAGAAATGCACAGGTACTACTCATCTTTAACTCTTACCTTTAGAATGTTTTATATGCTTTGAATATCTAAAATACTGTTTTATTGTTTTCAAAGAATCCTTCCCTACACCACCCACGCGCCATGTTCTTGGGATTAACCAATGAAAAGATTGTGCTCCTTTCTGCAAATAGTATTAGAGCAACTGTTGCCACTGAAAATAACAAGGTATGAGATGTGCACTGGTTTCTGAATTTGACAATGCTGGGGTGTTGGGTTTTTCTTTTCTTTTTTTCCAGTTACTTGCAGTGTATCATAGAGAAGTTGATCCTTCAGCTTCAGCAGCAGTAGAAAATACTTCACTAATTCATTCATCTCTCTTCATTTTCCCCTATGTTGGTATAAGAAAAACAGAGCAAATATCCAGTTGATGTCTTGTAACAATGCAAAAAAGTTAACATTCGGGAACAAACAATGAAACCAAAAGCCCAACTGAACAACCAAAACCACTCAGATCCGATAGATTTGCAGTTGAACAGCTGAGAGAATATCTGAAGCGTATCTGTTTCACCTCATTACCCAAAATGCTTGAGTTCTTGCTATTACAGCAGAAACTGATGTGGAGTCTGGAACAAAAATGCTAGTGAGCATTCTGGATGTAATTACTGGAAAAACTAGGGACATTGGAGCTTTCAGTACTGCAAATGAATTTATCTAAATTCACTTTTCTGCCCAGTCGAGTGAATGTGAAAATCTGAAGCTTTTGGTTTGGTGAAGTGTAGCCATTTGCTGTATTTTTATGACACCTGTCTGTATTTTTGTCACCTTTTTTTGTCGCGTTTACTGATTTTTTTTTTTTTTTTTTTTGAAGTGACAGTATTGATCTTTTTTTGTTTTTTAATCTCCCCCACACTCCTTCCATCTTCTTTTTCTTTCTTCCTTTCTCCCTTAGGTTGCTACCTGGGTGGATGAAACTTTAAGCTCGGTAGCATCTAAATTAGAACACACTGCACAGACATACTCAGAGCTTCAGGGAGAACGGATTGTTTCCTTACATTGTTGTGCTCTTTATACATGTGCTCAGCTAGAGAATAACTTGTACTGGTGGTAAGTAAATGCTGTTCACATGCAAGTAGCAGCTGTCTTCATGTCCTTGCTTCTGAGAAATGTTGCAAAATTACTGGACCACAGTTCTTTTGGGTTCTGAAACTCTCCTCTTGGGCTTAGATTCCCTTTTAACAATGTATTTATTCTCTTCCTTCATGCTTTTCAGCTGGGTTACAACATCTTTAAGAGAGCAAGATTATTCTTTTAGGAGATGCATACAGATGTTTTAGCATTCAGTTGTATCAGTACTACATAATATCAAAAAATAACCTTCTTAGGCTTTTCATCCTTTATTCTAAAGAATAGTGCAATAACATCAGATGCTCCCTCTGGAACTTGTTGGAGAAATTATCTCACTCATAAACATAGTAATATATAGAATGCTAAAGTATTTTAATAATTAAAAGATTTATTTTCAATGGAATCCTCAGAAGTAACACACTCAAATGAGATTTGACACTTATTTGTAATTTGAATGAATTTATTGAATATTACTAATGCGTTGTCAGTATGCATTATTTTAGTCAGGTTGTTAGGAGTAGCACGCTGTGTTATACATTGTACCCAAAGCTTCAGTAACTCTTTAGACATGGATTGAATTAAATGCTTGAAGATAAGTTGGAAATTGGAGCACTGAAAACTGATTGTAGGAAATAGCTTTCTTACTGAATTCTCATTACTCTGGACAATTGTAGTTAGGCTTGTAGTTAAACACGGCTATATTTTATTCTAACTTCTGGTCTCGGATAACAAAATTACATCTCTGGTTCTTGGTGCTTTTGTTATGTCACCGTTGACGTACCTCACTTAGTTTCTGCAGAGTTATTATTCTGATAACGTTGGAGATACTTGTCTGTTAGAAACAGTAAAAGCATTAGATTCTAGAATGGTTGGCCCAATTTATAAATATAAAGACTTGCTAACCCTTACTTGTAGGGCGGTGAGGCCCTGGCACAGCTGCCCAGAGGAGCTTTGGGTGCCCCATCCCTGGGAGTGTTCAAGGCCAGATTGGATGGGACACTGGGCAGCCTAATGTGGTGGTTGGTAGCCCTGCCCATGGCAGGGGGGTTGGAACTGGGTGGGCTTTAAGGTCCTTTCCAACCCAAACCATTCTATGATTTTATCATTTAAATTTCTTTTAAAGACTGTATTTATTAATCAATGTGCCCTTTCTGTAAATATTGTCAGTGGTTTTATGCTGATCAGATGTAGGGAGAGCCTTCTGTTACTAGTAACGTATTACAATGTATTTTAAGTTGTTTGTAGTGTATTAGACAAGATTTTTGGTCCCTGCAACACTGGCAGTTGTTGCTTTTTGTCTTTTACTTATCTTGAAGAAGGAGGGTTTCTAAGAAAAGCATCCAAAGCTTTAACCCATTGGTTAAAACGTGAAGCTCTGCAATTCTGTAGTATCAAAATAAGCATGCTAACTGTGCATATAAGTGTTATTTTCAGCTAAACAGAGTGAATATCATTATAAAAACAGTGTTTCGGTTTGTTGTGTGGTTTTTTTGTTTGTTTGTTTTTTTGTCTTGTAGCAGCTTGTCTGTGATAGGAGTGTGGGGTCCCTCAGCCGTATCCCCAGGGAGGAGGAGAGGCTTTTAAAAGTTTGTTTTTAAATAGCATGTCCACCTCCCCAGTAACTGCAAATTCTGACAGTAACCACCAGTCATAGGAAGGAAGGATGCTGTCAAGATAAGAGAGGAAAACATGCAATTTTAAGGCAGCGATTGGAGCACACCATCTGAAATAGTGATCTCGAAGCACATCAAACTAAAATGAAAGCGTTTCAGCAGCTTCGCGTTTTGCATACTCTCTCTATTCCTCCTTCTCTAATACAGTGACTGTTGGAGGTGAATTTGGAAAGCGAGGATGAAGAGAGAGAAATGTATCATTTTTGCAGTTCTTTAGGTTTTTGGGGAAAGTGGGGCTCATATATTGAATCATAAGTAAACGAAGCAGAAGGAACCAGTTGTTCAAAGATAGAAACAAAATTTCTTTTGCTGCCTTTTAAAAAATAATATGTATTTTTTCCACAGGGGTGTAGTTCCTTTCAGCCAAAGGAAGAAAATGCTAGAAAAGGCCAGAGCAAAAAATAAAAAGCCCAAGTCCAGTGCTGGTATCTCCTCCATGCCAAATATAACTGTTGGAACCCAGGCAAGTGCAACTATCACGTGATGTTTTTACAGTGTTGTATGATGAGCTTACAAAAAATAATAATATAAAAGTCAGGTTCCATTCTTGCTGTGCACAAGTATATCAATAACTTTGGTGTTAAGATGGTATACTTCAATTACATGCCTCTAAAGTGAGGTGATGCGTCCTGCTAATGTTATTTCTTACTGGTGTGGTAATTGCTGCAAACGTGGAGGAATTAACTGTACCTATACAGAGCGGGGGGTTTTTGTTAGTTTTTAACTCAACTACCAATTTTGTATTTTGAGAAGGTGAAATTTTAGTAATACCATGATTTTCAATGAGGTACCTGGCTTTGTAGGTGTGTGGGTATCAGCAAAATCAAGACCTGGGATTTATTACATATTCAATGGAAAATGCATTTGGTTTGAAGCCTTTACCAAAGCGGTTATTAGCTGATTCAGAGAGAGAGCATTCTTTTTGTGATTATTATTAGAACTAGTAGGAGAGAAAGCAATCCCTTCCTCAGGAGCACGTTTCTTTTGGTTCCTAATCCATTTTAGTCAGCTCTGGGATGAGTCTTTGTTTTTGGATGAATCACTCCTTTTGTTGTTGAGCATCTGAATATTGTGTATTAAACAGTTACGCTGCTAAAGCTGTTGTTTTCAGCTGTGAATTGCACAGTAGTATCTTTCTTCTAGCAAAGTGCATAGTACATCATGCTGACTTTTCTTTTCACCCGCTTCCATAAGGTTTCTTTCCTATTTTTTGATTACTACATATGTTACCAAGAAAAATGCACACACATGTGATTTCCTTTGGCATAATACATTCTTCTCATAGAAATAAATATTTCTATCTGTAGGTGTGCTTAAGAAATAACCCCCTATATCATGCTGGAGCAGTTGCTTTTTCAATCAGTGCTGGCATTCCGAAAGTGGGTGTGTTAATGGAATCTGTTTGGAACATGAATGACAGCTGTCGATTTCAGCTTCGGTCACCAGAGAGCTTGAAAAATATGGAGAAAGCTAGCAAGACTACAGAGGCCAAGTAAGTGTGTTTAGAATGAGAATGCACTCACACAGAACATGTATTTGATATTCTTCTGAATTGCTGATTGATGCAGACTTAAAGGAGGTCATGTTTTTCAGTTTCTAGCTTTCTTGCAAACTGCTAAATGTGCAGAAATGCTCACTGCTTGAAAGGTGTGTCAGTGATGTAAAAGCACTATGGAAACGTGAAGTGCAGAAGCACTGTTAAATGAGAATTTTTCCTCCCATGGTTCTGAGGTTTTATATTTGAATAACTGAAATTGGTTTTGTTTATGGAGTTGGAGGGCTTGAAAAGATAGTTTTCATGGCATTTGAGACCTTTTCCAGCCCCTCCAAGGTTGGGATGGTTGTTTGGATCAGTGATTGCCAGTTTCTCAAAAAAAAAAACTGGTAAACTCTTGTATGAAAATCCTGAACAGCAGTTCTTCTGTTTCAGGTTATTGTATAAAGCTGGTAGTTCTTTGTCTCCAAGTAAAGCGCAAAGGGTGTTTGTTTACTGGAATGTTATCTATATGTTCCTTTAATGTTATGAAAGGTAATTAATGATTGAGAAGCAAAACATCATTAACAATGTTGGATGCATAGCCATGTAAGTTAGAATGTTTGTTCCAAAGTATGAAGCTATTTCATGTCAAGCTTTGCTTTTTTTTTTTTTTTTTTTTTTTCTCAAGTGCTGCTGCTACTTAAAAGCATAGAACGTGGCTGCTTTCTTGGACACAGTAACACTTTGTCCATTACCATAGGAAAGACCACCTTTTTCTCTCTTAATTTTAAGTAACAGTTTTCATTCTAGGCCTGAAAGTAAACAGGAACCAGTGAAAACTGAGATGGGTCCTCCACCTTCCCCAGCTTCCACTTGCAGTGATGCATCTTCAATAGCAAGCAGCGCATCAATGCCATATAGTGAGTAGCGTATAGCTCATAGTAACATAAAGTATTCCTATAGTTAAGAAGCTCTTGTAGAGGGCAGTTCTAGAAATATGCTGTACTAACTTAAGAATCTAATTAAAAAGTGAAAATGCTTTTCATGTTACAGTCTGACCCACAATGTATGTAAAGGCTTAATAGTCTTTAGGTAAGCAGCGAATTATCACTGTTAAACTTAAATGTAGTAGTACAGGCACTGACTACTTGATGCAAGGTGTATCTAAGCAAAT
This sequence comes from Pavo muticus, assembly GCA_016647715.1. NCBI lineage: Eukaryota > Metazoa > Chordata > Aves > Galliformes > Phasianidae > Pavo > Pavo muticus. Next base: position 1,261,731 of record JACDJE010000269.1, read on the forward strand.
AAAACATGTAGTTCTCAGAATCAAAAGTATCTTTGGGACATAATCAATTAAATAAACTTAAGTATGTGAAGTTAGTCATCTTTTTTTACACAAAATGCCTAAAACCAGACATTATGCACCTATGTATAAAAGCAGTGGGGGAAGTTTAATGGCATCAACTGTACTTAGCGGGTTGTTTTGTTTTGTTTTTTACTGTTTAAATCTACACATCTCTAAGTGGTTAATTACAATACTATCAATGGAAGGAATCTTCTTTGTCTCTGTTTCGTCTACATAGTGCAATTTTAAGAAGTGTCACTTAAAGAATTGAATGGCCTTGTTCTGTGACCAAGAGTCATTTATGGTTAGATGTGCAGAACTAATTTATTGAACAGTACAAGTGCTTGCTACTGATGCATTCTGTTACATGGTTCTATCCGTAATTACTGACTAAACTTCGCTTGGGATTTTGATCTAGTGTTTGAAGTTAATCTCATAGCTAGTTCTCAGCTTCTTGCTTTCAATATTTTGATCATCTTAATTATACTTACAGAAACTTCAGTACATAAAAGTTCTTGTCAGTGTTAATTTAGTGATAGAAGCTTACATTTGATCCTGTATGGATTTGAGCTTCCTGTTGTTACTGTTCAGATAGCTATTTGGACAACAACAGTATTTGCTGCTAAGACACTATTTTTCTGCCTCATGTGCTGCTCATCTAGATGCTTAGCAAATAATCCATAAGTTAGTGGAAAAACAGACTTTTTGCAAGGGTGATAGAAAGCACCATAGCAGGGCTGAATGAAGAGCCTTACAATGTCAGTCTTGTTACCTGCAACTTTTATGTCTGAGCCCTGCCAAAATAATTTCTTGTAATTATTTAGTTTACAAGTCTTTAAAACTAGCTTTCTTTATATAATGGTCTTTATTAGCCCTAATATCACAGGAGGGAAAAAAACATTAAAGTGGCATAGTATGCTGTTAGGTATCTCTAATGCCTGTAAATCCAGCTTTCTGTTGACCTGTCCTTAATTTCTAGATTTGAACACTGATGCTCTTTTGCAGGGGAAACAGAGTTTGGTGAACAATGCCTTTTTGGTACTTCGATTAAATACTTCAAGTCTCTTTTTTCACTGATTACTTTTTCTTGTCTCAGAGCGACGACGATCAACTCCTGCTCCAAAAGAGGAAGAGAAAGTGAATGAGGAGCAGTGGTCTCTGAGGGAAGTTGTGTTTGTGGAAGATGTTAAGAATGTTCCTGTTGGCAAGGTTTGTCTAAAATCTACTGCTGTTTTGTTTTTCTAATTGCTTTAGATAAGCTAATTGCTGAAGTGATATAGGAATTAAATCATCTAGGCAGTTCACTGCCAAGCTTTTCCAAACCAAGAAAAACGGGAAGGCCCACAGAAGTTTTCCACAGGTTTTGAAGATTGGATCACTTTCAGTTTCATTTGTGGAGTACCTTACGTACATAACACTTAAAAAGTGTATAAAAATCCAGAATAGGAAGTGATTGTCCAAGACAAGGCAGTAGATTTAGCCAAGGTTATAATAATTACGTACCTAGTGGTATTACTTGTGCAGAAGTGGAAGATGTGCCTTGAGCAGTATCTTTGAGTGGAAGAGGCCCACAATGAATTTTTGTGTTTTAGATCATTTCTGCAAAGGGGAACATAGTGCAAATTAATTCATTAAAACACTTCAGTTTTTGTAGATGAGGTTTTAAGGTCTAATTGAAGTCACTGACACCATTGTTTGCCTCTTATACGAGGTTTCAGAAAGCTTTTTACTTTTACTTGTAATGGTGTTTGTTCTTTGTGGGATGCCTTGAGACGAAGTACTGTAAGAAATATAGAACAGTTTGAATACTGATGTTTTCATATTTTCACTGAAATGCTTAAACCAATAAGTAGAAAAAAAAAAAAAATGAGTAGACTGTCTTTGAATACAATTACTGGTTCCAAATCTATTCTGTAACTGTCGTTTATGATAAAGATGCTTCTTTCCTCCTAGAGCTTGCTGTTGTTTTCAGTGATGTATATGGACATTCACTTTCCTCCTGTCACTTTTTTTTTAAACACTTCATCTTTGAAGATCAAATAAAATCCTGCAGACAAAAAAAACTAAAAAAAAAAAAAAAAAAAAGAAATAGCCTAGTGGTGCCTACATTAAGGAGAGAAACACAGTTCATGCCATGTTATGTGTTTTACATGTAGTTTGGATCAGTTGTGAAAAAGACTGGATGCGCTTCAGTCTACCAAAGAGATAACTCTTTGCAGCGTTTTCCTGCAGACTTCCAGAATTGCTGCTTCTGTTCATTGTTAAACATTTATGTTAGATCACAACAAGCTAAATTACTGAATTAAGCAGAAAGGTTACTTGACTTCTGAAAAATCAGGCTGGTTAGAGTGTAGATAACTTCTGAAGCATACAGAAGTTTTGACTGTGGAAATGTATTTAAATAAGTTTGGAGTCATTTAAAACTTTCTAGTTTTTTTTTTCTAGTGATAGGACTAGAGGGACTGGCTTCAAGCTGCACCAGGGGAGATTCAGGCTGGACGTTAGGAAATACTACTTCTCTGAAAGAGTGGTCAGGCAGGGGCTGCCCAGGGAGGTGGTGGAGTCACCGACCCTGGAGGTGTTCAAGGAAAGTTTGGACATTATGTTGAGGGACGTGGTTTAGCGAGAATTATTGGTGATGGGTGGATGGTTGGACTGGATGATCTTGTAGGTCTTTTCCAACCTTCCCCAGATTCTGTGATTCTGGGTTAAGAAGTACTGCCCTTTTAGAGTCATAAATATACTTTCAGCTGGTCTTCCACAGCCATTTGTTTGCTGAATGACGTTCTAAAAAATCACTTCCTTGATGTATTGCTGTGGGTGATCTCAGCTTACAAAGCTTTGTATAGCAGCTTTGGTCATTTAAAAAAATATATATATTCTACATGTTAAACTGGAAGTTGTGCTTGAACCACTGGCATGTGATTTCAGGCTTTCAAGTTAGTTTGTCTGACTGAAGAAAATAAAACCTAAATGAGTTTTGATTAAATTTTGTAATCAAACAAGAAGGATTTGGACAGTGCTCTCAGATGTGTGGTTTAATTTTCAGGTGGTCACGTGTGGAGCCAGGAGTTGATGATCTTTGTGGATCTTTTCCAAGTCAATACACTCTGATTCTATGATCCTTGTCTAGAGTCTTGTTAGTCTCAGAACAACTGTTTGTATGTTGTAGATCAGAGTTCATGTTCATGAATCTTGTGACTAGGTCTGAGTTTTCAAAGGTTTGGTAGCATTCTTGCAGCTAGCACTGTTGCTCTGCTGATACAACTAGCAACTCTACTACTCAAGTAAAATGTCATTATGTGGTTAGAAAGTGCTCTGACTATCCATAATACTCTTTGTAGTAGAAATTTTCTAACACCTTCATGATTGTCAGTAAATCCTTTTCTCTAGTGTACTTGGTAAGTTACACTTAACTAGAGAAATTGGGAAAAAGGAAGGAAATGCCTGGATTTTTATTGTTTTCAATATCTTGAAAGTATGAAAGTTGCTTTTTATTCCAGGGGACCTCTAAGATGGTAAGCTTATTACAGTTTTTATTGCTTTATAGGCACTTTGTGTAGGAAGTATTGAGAAATCAGAGCCTAGTCAAGACCGATGGTTATTTGTATCTAGTTCTGTTCAAGATTGAGAACATACTGAAATCTTATTCCTCCTCTGAATGAAATCATTGCCCCTCCTCCTGTTCTCTTCCTTGTTAGCTTTGTTTTTCTTTTGAGAAGATTATGGTCTCAGGTGGAAACTCAAAGGGCCGTGCTGTTTGGTGATATTCTAAGCTGTCAAGGAAAACTATTTCGACAGTTCTAATTAGATATGCGTGGCAGCAACTCTTCAGAGAGGCGTTCAGTAGCAGAAATAACTGTGCAGGTGCAAGGCTGAAAAAATTCATTTCCCTGGGAGGAAGTGAAAGACACAATACACACAAAGTGTTTCTGGGTGGACTTTATCCTTCAGTCCTAAGGGACTGAGTGGAGAACTTTATCACTGAGTATAAGCATTAGGTAGTAAACCCATAAACAGTTTTTTTCATGAGACATTCAGCTTGAAGAATGAGCACTAAGGCACAGATAAGATTAAGAATAAAAACTCAAAAATGTGGCAGAAAAAAAGTGATTTCCTGTTTCTTGTAGTAAAAGAGCTAATAGTCAGTTGAAGTCTACGTTGACTTTATTCAGCTGTTAAATAATGTTTGGAATTCACTGCCGAAAGATAGTTTTTGTTTCCAAAATTGGTTAAACAAATCAGTAAGAGAAGTATGTATCCAGGCTAGTAAACATGAAGTTGTCCCACTGCTTCCCGTAGATGAAACAGTGTACTAAGAGAATAACAGTAGGAAGTTCTCCAGTCAGTTACATTGGTTTCTGTTGGAGGTAGGAAGCAGAAGGGAAGAGGCCTTCAACCTGCTTATGAAATAATTAAGAAATACAGTTTTTAAGTGTTCAGAAACTTCAGCATAACAACAAGGCTAATGACCAAGAGCTGTAGGATTTTATCACTGATGGTCAACCTTTTTATTTTCCTGACAAAGTTCTGGTTTATTTTGAAGAAGGTTAGACTGAACAGTGTCTATTCAAAGCTTTTGTTAAAACTGTTATGTTTTCTGCTTGTAGGTGCTAAAAGTGGACGGTGCTTATGTTGCTGTCAAATTTCCAGGCACCTCCAGTAATGCAAATTGTCAGAGCAGTTCTAATTCAGATCCAGATCCTTCCTCTCTTCTCCAAGATTGCAGGCTGCTCAGGATAGATGAACTACAGGTGTGTATTTGTGAAATACTGAAAAAACAAAATGTTATGAAATATCAGCAACGTGTATTTTACTGCATCCTAACGTTTTATGGATGTTTTTAGGTCGTAAAAACTGGGGGAACTCCGAAAGTTCCGGACTGTTTTCAGAGGACACCTAAAAAGCTGTGTATTCCTGAAAAAACAGAGATTCTAGCAGTAAATGTAGATTCAAAAGGTAACTAGGACTTAACCCTTAAAGACACTCCATTATGTCCTTCACTACCCATCTCTCTCCTTAGTGGGAAACTGTGACTGTCAGACTCACTTAGATAGTTGTTTTCATTGACCTTAGTAATGCAGTAGTTAAGAGTTTTTACTGAATACCATTAAAAGTCTTAACATTTTTTTTCATGTATCTCTGAAGGAGTTCATGCTGTCCTGAAAACTGGGAATTGGGTTCGATACTGCATATTTGACCTTGCTACTGGAAAGGCTGAACAGGAAAACAATTTCCCTACTAGCAGCATTGCATTCCTGGGTCAGAACGAGAGAAGTGTTGCTATTTTTACAGCTGGACAGGTTTGTGGTTTTGCATTTCAATCATTTAACCGCACTGCATTTCACTCCTGTCATCTTTAAGTGAAACAGTATAGTCTTTCTGTAAGGCCTTTCCAAATACTGGTGAAGAATAGCTTTCGAATGAGTGGATTATGAAAAACTTGGTACCACCATTAATATTTTGAAGGGATGTTTGGAATAGCAGTCTAACACACATAAGCACTTTTAAATTATATTATTTAAAATACAACTTGAATAAAAAGTAAGAAGGGAGAAAAGCAACTTGACAGTGGCTGCTACGTTAGCATAAACTCTCTATTCAGCTAAGTTTTGGAAGTGAGGCAGATAAAAATGTTAAGGTGGAAGTTCAGAAGTGTTCAGATGGAAGTGTTAACAAAAGATCTGCTAACAAAAAGAATATGTTAAGGTTTTGCACAACTCTTAACTATCTGTTGTTAAATATCCTATTTTATCTGGTTATGCGGCTGATTACGCTGTGCAGGTAGACATGAGTTGATCTTAGAAAAAATTAGTGAAGTCTTTCAGTGATAAGCTTCGCTTAGGGTAGTTGAAAGAAATTTCATTGGTAAAGGGACTGAATTTTTGTAGTATTTCAGCATATTCAGCTTTCTTGGGAGTATTTAAGTCATCTGAAAGTGTAATATAGGTACTATATACGTGTTTCATTAGTAATGTTTCTCTGTGAACACTTGTCATTAAATAGGTAGTCTAAATATTTAACGTCTTAAGCAAATCTTGGGCATTTGAAAAAGGGAATTTACTATCTTTTGCTGCCCTGTTTGTAATTATAGGAGACAATGGCATAAATGAGAGTTTTGGGTCAACTGTTGTCTCTGTTGGCAATCAAGTGTAAAATGGACCCTTTTGTGAAGCGTAATATTTGTAAATTGTGGAGTTTAATTCTAAAATATTTTTCCCCAATGTAGGAGTCTCCTATTATTCTTAGAGATGGAAATGGCACAATCTATCCAATGGCAAAAGACTGCATGGGTGGGATACGAGACCCTGACTGGCTTGATCTTCCACCTATTAGTAGTCTCGGAATGGGTGTTCATTCCTTAACAAATCTTCCTGCCAACTCAACCATCAAAAAGAAAGCTGCAATTATTATTATGGCTGTTGAGGTAAAATAGTTTCTATAATACAGAATTATATGCTATTTTTCTCTTGCTTTTATGAAATTATGCTTCAGGCAACTTTGTGTTTAGATACCAGTTTGTGTTTTTGCTACGTAAACTAATTTCAGCAAAAGATTCTCGTAGAAACATAAAAGCACAAATTGATGTAGTAAAGTGGAAGATCCATGTTGGTAGTCTATAGCTTCTTATCAGGTTTTAATAAATACGATTTCTGTGTGTGTACAACTAGCATACAGTTTTGTTTTATGGCTCAAACGTTTTCTGAGACGTCCAGACATCTTATTTTCTTAGGAATGCAGCACATTTTTGTACCTTATGTTTACCATAAATTAGCAAAATATTCAAGCACAATTTTTTTCACTTGAATTTCATCTAGTCCTGTACTCATCCGTGGTGCTGCATGAACAGTTTTTGCTCTGAATTTATCTATCATGCTGACATAAACCGATCATTGATTTGTTTTTTCTAGTTAGATCTGTGTGCTGTGCTGCCACCAGGAAGTACTATGCACTCATTAGGCTGGGACTGATTTCCCAGTGGTGTATTCAGCCGCTGTTGAATATAACCATGTTATACTGGGGATGAACCTCCCAGACCTTCAGCACCTTCTTGTTATTTACTCAGCGTGCGTTATCATTTCTCTAAAACAAATATGTAAAAGCTACTTAATGTTGACCCCTTTATTTATTTATTTATTTTTCAGTCATACCACTTTTCCCATGTTAAATTAAATGGAAGTAATTTGTCTTAAGAACCTATCTGTGAAGCCAGAGGCGTGCTTTTGCAAGTCTTGATAGCTTCTGCTGCTTGAACCTGCCCTTCCTTTTAATTCCTGTGCCCAGTGGTGCTGTAATTGAGATTATATGTGTTCTCAGCAGGAACTGCTGAGAATGTCCTATGTTTAGGCTATTCTGTTAATTTAAAAAATGGAAGACAAGAAGTACCTATGAAACTTGTATGCCTGTGGTTTTTGTCTTTTCATTTAACTTACTCTATTCTTTTGAGTACAGAAACAAACCTTAATGCAGCACATTCTCCGATGTGACTTTGAGGCTTGCAGACAATACCTGATGAATCTTGAACAAGCAGTTGTCTTGGATCAGAACCCACAAGTGCTGCAGACATTCCTTGGCCACAGATGTGATGGAAACCGCAATATTCTGCATGCTTGTGTGTCTGTATGCTTTCCAACCAGCAACAAAGAAACAAAAGAGGAAGAGGGTGAGCTCAACAGAGTCATGAAAATAGTTTGAAAGTAAACTTTTATGCCTTGTCCAGATAACTTGATTTAAAATCTGCATTCTTCAGATATGAGTAGCTTAAAACTTAGCACCTAAAATGTTTCTGAAGCTGCCAAAGGTGATGAGATGACATTTTTATTACTGTCTTAAAGATTTACAAGAATTCAGTAGTTGGGAATACTGAACTATTTTTATTCATTATAAAAGGCAAGCTCTTTGCATCTCTGTATTAATTTTAAATGAAAGCAAGTATTTTTCTCCTTTGTTGCTAGTATCCCTGTTATGTCACCAGCAAGCTTTTAAAGGAACAGTATTTAATATTTTTCAAGTGCTGTATGAACGCTTCCAATGTTACTTGCAGTTGACATATTAAGAAACATAAGTGACTTTTTGTTACTGCTAGTCACTGACACCATTTAAAAATGTCTGTTAAATACTGTTATGTATAAGATATGTTAACAGAACAACAAGGCTGCTAAGTCAAGCACTCAAAAAAAAAAAAAAAAAATAGGAGATGCCAGAATTAAGTTGACCCAGGTGCTGTACGTGGGTATGCATTGTGAAATGGTCTTTAATTACACCGTCATACTATTTTTTCCACAGGACTACCTCATTCAGTGCACAAGATGGACGGTGCTCACCGAATGGGTAGCTATTCAATATTTCTTTTTATCCTCATCATTCAGTGTGTGGCCCCATTCCTTACTTATGCACACCATACAAACCTGCACTGAATAATGAATGAACTCTCTTGTGAGATTTTTTTTGTATGGTGCTGTCACTGAATTTTAGTCATTTGTAGACCTCAATTGTTTCTCAGTATCCCTATCTATAAGATAGGGATAATGGTACAGATTTCTTATCTTTTGAAGGTGGTATAGCTTGACGTTTTTCTGCATTCAAAGCTGTTGGCTAATTTTGAGAGTTCTGTTGGAGAAACCCAGGGCATAATCTCACCTTTTTGTGTAGGTGTTATTTTAAAACATTTTATTCCAGAGATGGATTCAATAGTAATTTTATTTGTTCTGTGAATGTTAATTATTTCTGTGAGTCAGGCACCTTTTACGTGTCCAAAATTGAGTTAAATGTGTCACTGTAATTTATAAAAACGTGTTTAACAAAGTTCTCTTTGCTGTTAGATGTGATGGAAATAGGATCCCATTCTCCAGAGTGGTGTTCAGTGAAACGCAGGACAGTGCTTTCCCCTCTCCTTTCCAAGCTGTTAATGCTTTACTACATGCTGATCAGATATTGCAGCAAACAAGGCACAGACAGCTTGCTCATTGTACAACCCTTCATCTCTAGTGTGTCGTCCATCCTGTGCACTGATTGAGGCAGGGGTCTTGTTGAGGGAAAAAATAAACAAAACAAAGCAAAAAAAGAAAACTACCACCACCAAAAAGCTATCTATGTAGCTGAAGACTGTTTTGATTATAAGCACACAAGGAAGCTGAAATAAGGATGCATGGGCAAATTTAATCTGACTTTTCCTAATTTGAGTGCTTGTCTTTGCAAACTTGGCATTCTTTCAGTAACTTCATTTGGATATAAGTTAACTTTCTGAAATACGAAAAATGTGAACCTGATGGACTTTAACACCCCTCTGCCTCTCTCTCACAAATGTTTATAAAAGGGTATTCATGTCTTTATATTCAAATCACATTCACCTTCTGCTTGTAACTGCTAGTGAGTAATATTAGGACAAGCTTATTTTCTGTGCATCATCTGGAGAGCAGTGGTGATTGATGTTACTGTCTGTAAGTTAGTTACACAGCCATTTGTTGAACTGAAAGAAGATTGATGTAGGACTAAAGGCTTCAATTCTAGGCTCTGGATTTGATGTCCCTCGGTAATTATGGAACCTAAGGTCCCTTCTCAGGTGGTACCTGGCTGAGACCCTTCTCTCTACCTCCTGAAATGCCAGAAGGGGAATAAGTGAGGGCAGGGATAAGCTTTTTGTCTTCTCGGATCCTGTGTCTAGTTGTCTCACAGCTCCCGTTTTGGATAAAAGAATTGCAGAAGAAGTGGGCCTAGACCATACAAAACTGGGGACAGGTTACTGTGTTTCTCTGTGATTTGATGTTTCCTCAGTCTAGCCAGAAGAAGTGATTTAGGAAAGACAGGTCTAGAGGAAATGTCCAAAGTAGGTAGAATGCTTGAAGACTTATGATAGTGAATTTCAGATAACTTTTAATGAATACCTATGAACTGAGTCTTGTTTCTGAGTGAGCAGTAACTGTAGCAACTCTGAGAAGTGCCCTGAAAGAAAAATCAGATTCACTTCAAAGATCTTCTTTTTAGTCAGAAAGGCCCCCTTTCCTTCTAGGTTGTAATAAAAATAGTTGTCGGCTCTGTTGACATGAAAATTGTCCCTCTCCTGGCCTTTGTCCTGCTAAATGTAGTTTCTCCTTCAGTTCTTTTTGGATCCATTGCGACAGTGACTTGTAATTTGCTGTGTAATGGCTGTGTCATCCTTGCTAGTAGTCCTAAGGAAGGGATGGCTGTTAGTCATGCACACGTGACTCTTACCACTTTATCTGTGTATTTATTTTGCAATGAAATTTGGTTTCTTGTTCAAGTAGTTGCTTCAAGTTGTACTCCATACAATTAGGCAGGATCTTATAGTTTGTACAGCACCTGGCACAACTCAATCCTGGTTATGACTAGGACTTTTAGGTATTCTGGTGCTTAGGTTTTAGATATCAGAAGTAATGCTCATGCTTGAATTTAAACTGGTTGCAGTGCCGTATTATATTCTCGCCACAGTTAATTTTCCTAAGCGTACTCATAAGTACAGCACATATCTTAGAGGCCTAGAACTATGTGTTGCTGCTCATTGTGAAGTATTTTATTTTTTTTCGTTTCATTTTGTTCTGTTTTTGTTTTAATTACCATTACTTTGGAGCCTTGTACTCAGCAAGTGTCTACGGTCAGCTGTATTAGATCCTTGTCTGTTGATGATACTGAAAACTTCTTCTGGAATGTGTGTACTTCGTATTTCCTTCCTTTTAGAAATCAAACCCTGCCAGAATCACGGTTAATGCTTGTCCATTTAAAAAACAAAACACAAAAACAGAAAAAAAATCAAAAGAAGAAAAAAACCCAAAGTAACTACTTGAGCCTACTGTGTCCCTCTAAATCTTAATAAAATAAATTGCAGGGAACATATTATGATTAATGGCATTTCATGCTTTATGTTCCTTCCTTGTAATTTTCCAAGGTGAAAGTTTGACCCTAAAATTTTTATTGTTTTTTAAGAAGCAGAGCGCTCTGAAAGGAATACGTTTGCTGAAAGGCTCTCAGCTGTGGAAGCAATTGCAAATGCAATTTCAGTTGTGTCAAGTAACGGCCCAGGAAGTCGAGCAGGATCATCAAGTAGCAGAAGGTAAACTGACTGAAGTTTTCCTCTTGTTTTCAGTATTCTGATTTTTTGGTATTACTACCAATCTCTTAATTCGTTCCTTCAACATAGCTCAAAAATAGGCTCTCTTACTAGTATGAAGTCAGATCTCACAGCTTCTGGATTGGTAGCTAATGGTGGGATATTTCTAAACTGATTCCATTTTCTGAGGTTTGGGTGTTGTCTTTTCAGTAGTAAAGTGGAAATATTTCTCCTTATTGGGAAAGAGAATTTGAGGATAAGCTTTCATGTTCTTCAAGATGAATTAAGTATCTTGGAAGTACTTTAATGGTGACCAAGTTTTTTCTTTAAAGAGAATTTCTCTGGAAAGGTGGTCACTTATTCAGATAAATGGAACGTGAGAGGGGAAGAACTGGATTCTTTTTATCCTAAGCAGTCATTGTCATATAGTTGTTTTTATTGAGGTGACTAAAGGATAGGCTTCTGACCTTGGCAGAATCTTAGTATTGTGTGATTACGTTCATCTTTCTCTTTCCATGATGGTGACTGAGTGGTGTTCATTTCAAGAGAACCAAAAGGTTCCTGTACCTTTCGGTTGAGAGCATTCTGGATGTGAATTAATGTATTTTTTTTTCTTTAACTAGTTCTGTAGTTTGGGTAATTGATATTAAATCATGTCTTTATCCTTCCCAAACTGCATTCCTCATCACTGTGATATTGACAGTGGTATCGAGTGCGCCCTCAGCAAGTTTGCTGATGGCACCAAGCTGTAGGGTGCAATTGACGCACCAGAGGGATGGGATGTTATCTAGATGGACCTAGACAGGCTTGAGCAGTGGGCCCAGGTGAAGCTCATGAAGTTCAACAAATCCAAATGCAAGGTCTCGCACCTGGGTTGAGGCAACCCTCACTACTAATACAAGCTGGGAGATGAAAGGATCGAATGCAGCCCTGCAGAAAAAGACCTGAGGGTACTGGTGGATGGCAGGCTGGACATGAGCCCACAATGTGTCCTCGTAGCCCAGGAAGCCAACTGTATCCTGGACTGCATCAAAAGAATTGTGGCTAGCAGCGTGAGGGAGGTGATCCTGCCCCTCTACTCTGTACTGGTGAGACCTCACCTGGAGTACTGTGTCCAGATGTGGAGTCCTCAGTACAGGAGAGACATAGGCTTGTTGGAGTGTGTCCAGAGAAGGGCCACAAAAATGATCCCAGGGGTGGAACGCCTCTCCTATGAGGACAGGCTGTGAAAGAACTGGGTCTCTTCAGCCTGGAGAAGAGAAAGTTCTGAGGTGGCATGATAACAGCCTTTCAGTATCTAAAGGGGAGCTACAGGAAAGAAAGGAAAGGGACAAACTCTTTTAGCCTGTGGTGATAGAGCAAGGGAAAGTGGCTTCAAGCTTAAAGGGGGTAGATTTAGGTTAGATATAAGGAAGAAGTTTTTTGTTTTGTTTTGTTTTTTTAAAAAAAAACAAAACGATAAGAGTGGTGAGGCACTGGAACAGGTTGCCCAGAGATGTGGTGGGTGCCCTGTCCCTGGAGACTTCAAGGTGAGGCTGGATCAGATGCTGAGTAACCTGATCTAGCTGTGCATGTGCCTGCTAATTGTAGCAGAGATGGACTAGATGTCTTTTAAAGATCCTTCCAGCTCTAAGGATTCTATGAGTCTATCTTTTTTATATGGGAGGTAGGAACTGAAGTTTTCCTCCCATATTCTATAAGAGGCATCTCTGTTCTAGAGAGAGAGTATTTAAAAAGAAAAAAAAAACCACCAAAAAAAACAAACAAAAAAAAAACAGAAACAAAGCCAAACAAATGAAAGCCATTAATGTTTGTATCAGGCTGAGTTCTTTGTTGTATATGTTATTCCTACCACCTTTCCTTGTATGATGATACAGAATTTCTTAAAACTGTTAAATTGACTGCCATCAGTAAAACACTACTTTCATGTTGCATAATTTCAAATCACAGAATTGAGGAGGTTGGAAAGGACCTCTAGGGATCATAGAGTCCAATTTCTCTGCTACAGCAGGTTCCCTTAGAGTAGGTCACACAGAAAAGTGTCCAGATGGGTCTGGGATATCTCCAGAGGAGACTCCACAACCTCTCTGGATGGTCTGTTGCAGTGCTCTGTTACTCTGTCAATGAAGAAGTCCTTCCTTGTGTTAGTATGGAGCTTCCTGTTCTATTTTCTGCCCACTGCCCCTTGTTCTGTTGCTGCGCGCCACTGAAAAGAGTCCACTCCCATCAAATTAACTCCCACACTTTAGATATTTATAAACGGTTGTGAGATCCTCTTTCAGCCTTCTCAGAGAGTCCCAGGTCTCTCAGTCTTTAATGAATTACTCCCAGCAAAAATAATTCTTATGCCCCTTATTTATTCCTTCATGAACTTCTTTGTGAAGTTAGATTTAAAAAACCAGCAACAATAAGACGAAATTGCTTCACAGGTTTAAGACAAGGGGCCTGGCAGAAAGCTTGGGGTAAAAGAGATGTCAAATAATATGTCAAATAGTGATGAGAATACCTATCATCTGCTGCTGCTTGGAACAGACAGTGCTGTGAAGGATAAGTAGATATGTTCTGGACGCAAATCTACCTTGATATGTAGCTGGCTGACTTTTCTTGCAAGGCTGGTATCCTTTTGTAACTAAGTGGAATACAAGAATGAAAAATACCTCTTTGTTCATTGTACTCCGTGCTGAAGAAGAGTTTGGTTTCTTTTTCCAGCATGAAAGTTTGCTTTAAGAAGTTCTAATCGTAGATTACAATTTTACTATTTTTGCTCTTTTTAATTGTTATTATTCAGTCTGAGGTTAAGAGAAATGATGAGAAGATCCTTGAGAGCTGCTGGACTGGGCAGACAGGAAGCTGGTGCTTCATCGAGTGATCATCAGGACCCAGTTTCTCCACCAATAGCTCCTCCCAGCTGGGTTCCAGATCCTCCTGCGATAGATACAGGCAAGTCTGCTGTTGTAATAAATTGAACTGTAAAATGAGAGATCTACTGAAGGAACCAATGGCCTGTGAGGTGAATTTATTAGACTTCGTTTTGAGACTTAAACGCTTAATGTCAGTGAGGTAGCAAGAAGTGCTTTAAGAGTTTACTGAAGACTTAAGAGTTCTTTTTAAATCCAGTATGTGTCTTTCTAGTGCTGATGTCAGACTTTAGTAAAATATGCTTTGTAGTTGATTGCTAGCCTAGGGATGTGGCCTTTTGTAGGAAAGAGTACCAGTTAAATACAGAAAACCTGCAGTGTGTTAGACATTGCAGAAAGAGCATGTTGTTAGGGATGTCTTGATATATTGATATACATCCTGCTGTTCTGTTTACTGAAAGATGGTGACATTGATTTTATCCTGGCCCCCGCTGTGGGATCTCTTACCACAGCAGCGACTGGCACCGGCCAAGGACCGAGCACCTCCACGATACCAGGTGAGAACCTCGTGCTTATCTGATAGTGCTTCAGAAGCAAAATGAGCTGAAGGCTTGCACACACCTTCTACATATGCAAATGCCTCTTACCAAATGAAGATTGGATTGAAGCAGAACTTCATGAGCGTGCAGAATACATGAAGTTTTATGCAAAAGTTATTCTTAGCTAAGTAAGATTAGGCTTGCTGTCTCTATTTGGGAGTGTAACTTGGAACTGAAATTCTCAGTACTTCGGTGAAATGTTACTCCACCTAGCAAACTGCTGAATAGTCCTACTGATTAATCACCCAAGAGAAACATTGATTTATTTGTGTTTAATAGGTAGTCATTTTTTGAGGGAAAATGGTTCCTGTGCACTTTCGTTTTGTCATTATAGGGCCTTCTACTGAACCATCTGTAGTGGAATCAAAAGATCGGAAGGCAAATGCTCATTTCATACTGAAGTTACTGTGTGATAGCGTTGTTTTACAACCCTATCTTCGAGAACTGCTCTCAGCCAAGTAAGTGTTTCTCACTATCTTTTTAATGTTACATCACGTTAAATTTATTGCACAGGAGCCTTATAAAAAAGGTTATTTAAAGGCACGTTTTGCTGAAATGGAGAATGCTGCAAGGTTGTCAATGTTTGTATCCTGACATCCTTTGAAATTAGATCTATTTCATAGGAGTAAAATGAGTAAGAGTGCTTAATTTCACTGAATGTTTTTCTAGTATGCACGAGGTTAGCACTGTTGAGCGTTTGTATTTATTTTGTACTTTTCCTGTTTAAAATGAAATAAATTCAGTGTTTTGATCTGTTTGATTTCTTCCCGCCCCCTCCCCCCACCACCCAGGGATGCAAGAGGCATGACACCATTCATGTCGGCAGTTAGTGGCCGGGCATATCCTGCTGCAATTACAATTCTAGAAACTGCACAAAAAATTGCTAAAGGTACACTAGTTTCATGAATTATTAGTGTGTTGTTTCCTTCTGAAGTTTGGCCTTAGCATGTATTCAGATTCATTGCTAACAGTGTATGTGAGATTGTGTGTTTGAGCAACTGATGGTTGGACTCTCTTTACAGAACGGTGTATAGTGCTGCATGTTTTGGAAATCTTTATTTTATGCCAAGTTAGATGCTGTTACAGAAAAGACTTTTATGCAAACACAGACTTTGTGACTTTTAAGCAACAGTGTTTAATTAGTCATGTGAAGCTGAACTTGAGGGTCATAAGCAGATTAGAACTGTTGTGTGACAGTGTCTTTCAGATTGAGTGTGTTCCTTATAAGAATATTGCTCATAATTTTTTAAGTCCTTCAAAGTGGTGATCTCTTGTACTGATTGGAGTATCAGTGAATTTAAAACAGGGAGAGTTGTTGGTGATAGCAGCTTCTAAATACCTGTAATGTGACTGTTGTGGTTTAATCCAGCAAGTAGCTAAGCACCACACAGTCATTTGGTCTCTCCCCTCACTTCCCAGTGTGATACCTATATAGATATCTCTCTGTGTATAGATAAAATGATGCACAAGCAATTGCTTTCCACTGATGCCCTGCTAATGCCTGCACGGTGGCAGTCAGCCCAATGAACTCCTCCCTTTTTTTTTTTAAACTTTCCTTCTGCATCTTCTGCATGATCTCATATGGTATGGAATATCCCTTTGTCCAGTTAAGATCAGCAGTCCTGATTCTGTCACTTCCCGTCTCCTTGTGCCCCCTCAGCCCCTTGCTGGTAGGACAGCACGAGAGGCTGAGAAAACTAAAACAGCCTTGACTCTGTGCAGTGCTGCACAGCAACAGCTAGAAACATCAGTGTTTTTCTCCTAAAACCAAAACACAGTGTCATAGCAGACACTATGAAGAAAGTAACTCTGTCCCATCTGAAACCAAGACAGTGACAAGGTTTTCTCAAAGATCTGTAATGAAGGCCTTAGTGAAACTTACAATTCTGTATGTGATTTTGTACTGTCATTCTTCTGTTTTGTATGGGTGTTGTTGGTGATTTTTATTGCACTGTGTTCTTTTGTTTTTTTAACACTGGTATTCTACTGTTCCTTTAGCTGAAGCAACTTCAAGTGAAAAAGAAGACGACGTGTTTATGGGAATGGTTTGTCCTTCTGGTACAAATCCAGATGATTCTCCTTTGTATGTTTTGTGTTGTAATGATACGTGCAGTTTTACCTGGACTGGTGCAGAGCATATTAACCAAGTAAGGCTTTTTTTTTAAATTTATGTTTTTCAGCCATGTATTGTATTAGTCTAGTGATCTGATTTTTCAAATGATTAAAGTGGTATTGTTTTAATTATTGTAACTTTTAATTGTATTTTGTCATTGCCTCCCCTAATTGCATCTTACTCTTGAGGCTGGCAGTACTGGTCAGAATATTGCTGTTAATGGGTGTGGATTTCCCCTCACTAACTTCAGCAAAAACTTTAATGGAAACCGCTCTTTGCGAACAGTGAATATTCTAGCAAGTTTCACTTCCTAGAGCTGACTAAGTGAGGACACCATTTTGAACAAGTGCAGGTTTTTTTTTAACCTCAGATGTTTTGAAAGAACTACATAATATTTTGTTTAACTTTTTTAGGATATATTTGAATGCCGAACATGTGGCCTACTAGAATCTCTTTGTTGTTGCACAGAGTGTGCAAGGGTGTGTCACAAAGGACATGACTGCAAGTAAGTCTTCTGTTCTGTTTCTTATAATAAAACTAATCTGGTGGCTTCATTTCTCTCTCAGAGATTAATTGGTTTAGGTTGATTTAGTCTTCAGATACTATAAGATTAATAAGCTATTTTAAATACCTTTATTTTCCTTCTGTTCTTCTCTGTAAGATTGATTTTTATGGGTCAAAATTGAAATAGTAACATAGGGTGGTCTTTTACTTTTGACTTTTATAAAATTGAGAGCAAATGACTAAGTGTAACATCCGCAAGTACTTAATTATCTGGGAATAATATTCTTCATTTTGGGCATCTCTAAAAGTTTTCTGAAGCCGGTGAATCAATAACAGCTCATTCTGTGAACTTTCAGAAAGAAGTGTAATATATTCATCCCTGAAATCAGATGTAAAAAGGGAGAAATGAGCTAGCAGCTAAATGAGCAGTCAGGATGTCTGATCAGCTTAGTAAAGCTTTGAAGCTGCGGGCGTTTTATACCACTGTTACTGTATTTAAACATTACCACGTTAATATCCTTGCTATAATAACAGTGCTGACAGACGCAATTATAAAGGTTTTCTCAACATTATAACATTACTGAGATTTTACTGCATGTAGAAGGGATTCTCAGTCTAACTTTCTTAGCTGGATGCTGTTTTGGATGAGACTGTTTTCTTGGATGAGCTTTAAGGCTCTATGAAAAGCTGTCCAGTGAAACTGCCTTCCTAAAGTGACGGTAAGAAACAAGAACAGCAAATGCCAAATGTAGAAATGCACAGTTTCTACACTGCTCTTTTAAGCCGTACTTTGGTATCTTGCTAACAAGGGAAAACTCTAGCAGGAATCTTAATATCTATGCTAACACCCCAGCCTGTGTAAAAAATACTTGATGCCTTGTGGACTGCTGTAACGCTGTTTTGCTTTTTTTCTTCTTGTAGGCTGAAACGAACATCCCCCACAGCCTACTGTGATTGCTGGGAAAAGTGCAAGTGTAAAACGCTAATTGCAGGACAGAAGTCTGCTCGCCTTGATCTCCTTTATCGCCTGCTTACCACCACAAATCTTGTAACTATGCCAAATAGCAGGCAAGTTCATATGTGCAATGACTAGGGCAGATTAATCTTTATTACTTTAAAACACATGGTATATCATGTCTCCATTAATTGACTTTTTTTTTCATTATAGGGGAGAACACCTTCTGCTGTTTTTAGTACAGACAGTTGCCAGGCAAACTGTGGAACACTGCCAATACAGACCACCTAGAATTAGGGAAGATCGCAATCGTAAAACTGCAAATCCTGAGGGTAAGAGTGCTATCACTTAATAAATGGTATGTATGGCAAATGGCAAATTCTGTATTCCAGTACCTCCTTCTTACATTGCTTTTTTCTCTCCTTAGATTCTGATATGCCTGATCATGATTTAGAACCTCCTCGATTTGCCCAACTTGCTTTGGAACGTGTTTTGCAAGACTGGAATGCACTGAAATCTATGATAATGTTTGGCTCCCAAGAAAACAAAGACCCGTGTGTATTTACAAATAGTCATCAATGTAAAATTTGATCTAATGTTTGAGACCTGCTGACTTACATAAATTTTATTTCATTTCTTTGTTTTTCTTTTCCAAGTCTTAGTGCAAGCAGTAGGATAGGCCATCTTTTGCCTGAAGAACAAGTTTACCTCAATCAGCAAAGTGGAACTATTCGCTTGGACTGTTTTACACACTGCCTTATTGTTAAGTGCACAGCAGACATTTTGGTAAGCAGGCTTAGCCTTGTCTTACATAGATTCTGAATAGTGGTAGAACAGCAAGGGTTGGGAGGGATCCTTGAAGCTCATATAGTCCACTTGCCTGCCATGGGCAGACATATTTCTTTTGATCATGTTGCTCAAAGCCTTTTGCTACTTCAGAAACTTCCATCAATGGGCTATATGCAAGATCTCTGGGAATCTGTTCCAGTGTCTCACAACCTGCATCATGAAAAATATATTCCTTATATCCAGTTTGAATCTGCTTTCCTTCAGTTCGAAGCGATTGTCTGTCATCTGTGTCAGAGCTTGCTAAAAAGTATTTCTCCATCTTTCTTATAATCTCCCTGCGATACAGTAAGATATTCCAGGGTATTCTGGGTGAAACACTTGGAGACTAATTTAAAAATGACTTGAAATTAGTTGTGTTTTTCTGAAATCACACTGTTACGGCTGTGGTCTGTTTTCTTGAATCTTAATCCGGCTTGTTTCACACATACCATTATTGGACTCTAATGATCTGTTTTTGCAGCTCTTAGATACTCTACTGGGTACTCTTGTAAAAGAATTACAAAACAAGTATACGCCAGGACGCAGAGAAGAAGCTATTGCTGTTACAATGAGATTCCTGCGCTCTGTGGCGAGGGTATTTGTCATTCTTAGCGTCGAAATGGCTTCTTCCAAAAAGAAAAAGTGAGTGTGGGCAGTGTTTGTTTTCGTTGTTTGCTTTTATTTATTTTTTACTTCTCTCTCAATATGAGTTGATACTAATCACCAAGAGGCAGAAACATTTGAATTAATTTGCAGTCTGTAGACAGTGTTGTTTATGATGACGTGTGTACATCTGAACTGCATAATAGCTGCTGCTATCATGTAGTTTAAGTTTACTTCCTTATTAACATAAATGCTGAACTTCTCTGTTTAAAACTTTAGGATTTTTGGTGGTAGTTTTTTTTTTAATCAAGTTGATAAAAAATATATAAAATACAATCTACAGCTGTTTGTCAGTGGTAATTTAAATACCCAGCCCTAATCTCAAGTTACTGAATGATGAGTGTTTTTAACTGACTTCAGTAGCTTTGCATATATATGTACATATAGCAACGCTATGTATTAAAGATAATTGTTTCAACTTTCTGAAAAAAATTGATACAAAGAATTTTGGAAAGACAACCTACTTAACCTTTATTTTTTCTTTTTTCCTTTTTTATTTATTTCCCCTCTAGTAATTTTATCCCACAGCCGATTGGAAAATGTAAACGTGTATTCCAGGCATTATTGCCTTATGCTGTTGAAGAGTTGTGCAATGTAGCAGAATCTCTAATTATTCCAGTCAGGATGGGAATTGCACGTCCTACAGCACCTTTTACTCTAGCTAGCACTAGTATAGATGCCATGCAGGGAAGCGAAGAACTGTTTTCAGTGGAGCCTCTACCACCAAGACCATCATCTGACCAGTCTAGCAGGTAAAGCTTGCTGTTTTTTCTTTTCAGAGAATGTTCAGGGTGGTTTTTGTTGCTCATGTTATGTTTTATTGTTAGCACTTTGCTAACAGAAGAGTGGTGAAGCTTTTTATTCTGGCCAAGCGTTTTGGAAGTACTTCTTACTGACAGATCTCTAAAGTGATTTAGGTTGATAGCGATGTCCAGAGGTGATAAGTTATAACCCTGCCTCTTTTCCCGCCAGTACCCCCAAAGTTCCCACTCAGATTTTGTAAGGTCGCTCAAGCCCTTGTCCATTTAGGTTTTGAATCTCTCCAAGAGTGGAAATTCTACAGTGTTTTGGTGCAATTTTTTCAGATTGGTAACTGCCCTAATTGTGAAAAATCTTTTACAATCTTACTTTTTAATCTAACAGGAATTTCTTGTTTTAACATACAAATTCTTCTTGCCTTTCACTGTTTACCTCTGGGAAATAGCAAAAAATATTTTTGCCAGCTTTTATCTGAATGTAATTGGTCTGCTGACTTGGGATGTATTTGCACATGAAGCTTGGAGTTTCTCTTACTAGTTTAAAAGATTTTACTGGCTTTAGGTGTTCTAGTTGTGCTGATTTACCATTTCAGTTTGGCTTTGCTATCAGCAAATTATTTGGCTTCCTACCCACCCATCTAGGAACAAAGTTGATCATACTTTTGTGATAAACCTACAGAAGTTTTTTTTGCTTCAGTCTGTTTTTTGTCAAGCTATTTCAGCGGGTTGTTAGATTTACTTTAAAGAAAAAAAAAGATATCTGAAGTGTTGCCTTGTTTCTTAATGGCTTTTTGTTATAACACCTTCCCTCTCTTCCCTGTTTTATTTATTTATTTATTAATTTAAGTTCTAGTCAGTCTCAATCATCCTACATCATAAGGAATCCTCAGCAAAGACGAATCAGCCAGTCGCAGCCAGTTCGTGGCAGGGATGAAGAACAAGATGATATAGTTTCAGCAGATGTGGAAGAGGTCAGTTTTCTAATTATTTTACTTCCTAAGCATGGTACCTGATGCATTAACATATGCTTTAACACCTGACCCAAAAATCCATACATCAGGACCTCCAGTTTGCAAAACTGAAACTATCCCCTACAGTACTGTTGAGTCCATGAAATGCCATAAGCATTTTGCTTTCACAGTACTTTGTAATCAACATTGTTTTGTATTCAGCAGTAGTCTCTTCAGAGTATGAGATGTGCCTTGAGTTTGGCAGAGTATGCATTAGTCTACCAATAAATGCATCTGTAGTATCCTTTGTATGTAATTTTATGCTGTATTAGAACTCCCCTTTAAAACATTTTGAAGGTTTATGGTTACTAGAGCATGGTAACTCTTCAATATATTGAAATGACTTCTAGGTTTTATAGTCAGTTTTATCCTTTCAGCGTAAAAATCTAATATCCAAAGCTATTTCTCATTTGTGGGCATGGATTATTTTATGATGCTGTGACCTCAACAACTGTAAACAACTACCGTGGCTGAAAGTTCATTTTCTCTTTATGTCAATTCAATTGTGAGGTCATCTTTCTTAAATGTATTTTCTTGTTCGGTAGTTTTTTTTTATATCAAATGTTGCAGTTGTTTGTTTCTGAAAATATGTAAATCATCTTTTATATGGAATTTATTGTAACATAAAATTAAAACACTCTTTCCAGGTTGAGGTTGTTGAGGGGGTAGCTGGTGAGGAAGACCATCACGATGAGCAGGAAGAACATGGTGAAGAAAATGCTGAAGCAGAGGGGCAGCATGATGAGCATGATGAGGATGGTATGTATAGTGTACGTTGTGCACATTGCCGGTTGGATTAACAAACTGTGCATCAGAAACGAGATCTTCATTGCCACTACTTGTCGTGATCTATGAGACTGACATGAGCAGAGAGAACTAAAGGGCTTAGGAGATGATTTTAGGGCAAAATTATGTACAGTTCATATTAGGACTGTGCAGAAGCATTTTTATTTTTCTTTGTGCATGAGGAGAGAATATTGAAGTATCAAAAAGTAAAAAAATGTTATGTTTTGGTAACAGCTTCTATTTTACCTTTTGTATTTGCTGCTGCTTGACAGTATTGGTACAGTTTCTTACACAAACTCTTTGCTGGATTGAAAAATAGCTTACTCTCAAATGGCTAATGATAGAATAGTGGTTATAGTAGGTGTTCTCAGAAGGGATCTGAAGCATCATGAGCCGGTTTTCAAATCAATCATATAACATTAAATTCTGGATCAAATTTTTAATAGACAAAATTCATCCATTATGTATGAAAATTTTTTGCCATTAATGTGACTTATCTTGTATGAGTCACTTTGAGATTAGATTGCCCAAAGCTGTGATAAAGAAAAAACTGACATGCTTTCTTACTGTGCCTCGTGTTTCCAGTCAACTAATTTACAAGACAGGAAATCAGTTTATTTACTTGCTGAGTATTTAGAACATTCAATCTCAAAACTTAAAATTGAATAGAACCTGTATTTTTAGTTAGATTTACTTAGTTATTTTCAGTTCTCAGATGTTTCTTGGGTATTTGTTTGAAACAGCGTATGGTTAACTGTCCTAATATGCGTATGGGAAAAGTCATGAAGTCTTTTGGTTTTAGTGATGCTGTGAATCCTTCAAGCCTTAATTTTCAACATGTGTGTTGAATGTATACGCACAGTATTGAGTGAGAAGGCCAGGGATTGCTAACTGCTGGAAAATGAGGAAATAAGCTACAAGTATTGCTGCATATTTGCACTGTCTCTGTGCTCTTTCCCTGCATATCTGTTAGTTTTTGCTATAGCAAGAGACCCTGGGTTTAGTTTAATATGTCTTTGATCCACCACAGCCATTCTGTTTTTTTCCGTTTTTAAACATGAGATTTTTTTTTTATATTGTTTTTGTAGGCAGTGATATGGAGTTGGATTTGCTAGCTGCTGCTGAAACAGAAAGTGACAGTGAGAGTAACCACAGTAATCAGGACAATGCTAGTGGGCGCAGAAGTGTTGTCACTGCAGCTACTGCTGGGTCAGAAGCAGGTATGCCACATCATCTCGTGTTTCATCTAGCTGTTGAGGTATTAAAACTAAGTTACGCAGGAAAAAGAAATGCTAGTGGTTTAATTCAGCTTTAACAAGGACGGGGCTGTTTTCATCTAAAAAACACTATCCTTCATGTTTGGATCTGGGCTCTATCCGGCACTCCAAAGATGCCCTGGAGAAATCATTTACTTCGCAGTTAGATTGAGCAGAGTGAGAATTACCTGATTATGACATTTCATAACAAATACCTTTTCCTTGTAATCTTATTTTCCCTTTCTTTTTCCTCTTCACCCACCTTCTTCTCTCCCACCGCCATCTTTCCATATTTCTTGTTTTTCCTTTGCTTTTCCTTTGCCTGTAGTCGGAAGAAGCTGTGCAGACTTTTTCAGAACATGTGCTAAAATTAGACCTGTTTTCTCTACTCTTATGAAGCTTCTGCCTGTGTTAGCTAGAAATTATCTAGTATCGTTGTGAAGGGCAATGAAATGTTTTCACTCATTTTTAGCGTAGCAGTTAGCTGTGGTTTAAAACAGAATGTGAAACCTGGCCAATCATTTTAAGGCTTCTTCAAAAGAAACTGCTGTGCTGTCCAGTTTGAAATCCCAATTTTAGAACTCGTTGCCTGGGGACAAAATCAATGAAGATTTTAAGAACTGAATTATTTCTTAATTTCTCTTCTGAAACTCAGATAATCTTAGTGTTTTTTTGTGAACCTGCTATGGAAAATTTACAGTATGTCATAAGGATAACTTGTTAAATTAGCAGTTAATGGCACCTGAACTTTTATAGTGTGTATAGTTTGTTCTCATGAAAATGTTTACAGTGATTACGTGATGTATGCATGTGTGTATACAGCTGTAGTTGTCAATTACTGCTCATTGCTTGTTTTCTTTAATAGGAGCTAGCAGTGTTCCAGCATTTTTTTCTGAAGATGACTCTCAATCAAATGATTCTAGTGACTCGGATAGCAGCAGCAGTCAGAGTGATGACATGGAACAGGAGACCTTCATGCTTGATGAGCCTCTGGAGCGAACCACAAACAGCTCACATGCCACTGGTGCTGCCCAGGCACCTCGTTCGATGCAGTGGGCTGTACGTAGTACCCAGAACCAGAGAACTACTAGCACTGCTCCTTCTAGCACATCTACCCCAGCAGGCAAGTATGAGTAAAATGCATGTGTGAATGTCACTTAACTCCTGGCTTTGCTCTCCTCTGTTTTCTTTTGTTCTTTTAAGAATGAAATGTTATGTATTTCTTTCAGAAGGGTAGCAATGGTATGTCTTGACTGTTCCAGTTCTGGGTTTGAATTTAACAAAAGGAGGGATCTAGTCTAGTTCTTGAGATGTTACTAACTACAGTAAGCGAACTGGTAATTCTTTTTTGTAGATAGTAACTTTTTAATAGGTATAGTTGTTAAGGTCAGTAATATTTACAAGTTTTTTTCTTTCCTAAAAATGTTAATTACTTTGGTCAATACATAAAATGCATGGCAAAGATTAAATTCATTAATGTCATACTTCTATATTCAGCAAGTTCAGCAGGCTTGATTTACATTGATCCATCAAACCTACGCCGGAGTGGTACCATCAGTACGAGCGCTGCAGCAGCAGCTGCAGCACTTGAAGCCAGCAATGCAAGCAGCTATTTAACGTCTGCAAGCAGTCTAGCACGAGCATACAGTATAGTGATACGGCAGATATCTGACCTAATGGGTCTCATTCCCAAGTACAATCATTTAGTGTACTCCCAGATCCCAGCTGCTGTGAAGCTGACTTATCAAGATGCAGTTAACTTGCAGGTAAGAATATCCAAAACTTTGCAGATAAGCATCATTTCAATATAGTGGAATTTTTTTTCTGAGGTAGAATGGTAGAATTGTTGAGGTTGAAAGGGACCTTTGGAGATTAGCTAGTCCAAATTCACTGTGGTGTTTCTCCAAGAGTGGAAACTTCTCAACTGGTCTGGGCAACTTGTTTCAGTGCTGGACAGATCTCACAGTGAAAACAGTTTTTTCTTATGTTTAAATGAGTTTTCCAAGTATTTCAGTTTGTGCCTACTGCTCTCTGTCCATTCACTGGATACCACTGAGAATATTCTGGCTTTCTACCTTTTCATCAGGTACAGAGTCATTAAGAACCTACTGAGTCTGTTTCTTGGGGCTAAATGGTACCAACTCTCCTGGGCTCTCCTTGTTTGAGAGAGAACATAGATTGAAGTAGCTCCAGTTGACTAGTTCCATTAAATTGTTTGCATTTTTATAAAAATATTCTTTAAAAAAAAGGAATTTGTTTTTTTAATCTACCTAAGTTTGACTGGCACCTAATTAGTAGTTGGAGTTTGTGTGCTTTGGATATATTAGTTCTTGCCCTATTCTGTGTGACATGAGCTGTTGAGTCTCATAAAATACAAAAGTTAGTGAGGTCCAAATAATTCAGGTAAAGAATGTTCAAAATGTACTTGTTCGCTGTTGCTTCTTGCAGGGACATAATCATCCCTTCCCTCTTATGTGCATATTCTTAGTACTGTGCTCTTGACTGTCGATCTTTAAAAGTATATGTGAAATGCAAAATGTACCTTTAGAGAAATAATGGGAAGGGAGGATTAGTAACTGGCATGCAAAGGCAGAAACTAGTCTCGGACACTAAAAACGTCTGAAGGAGGAACTTCAGTGTTTTGACTGTATTTATAGGTTTGAATAGGGGCGTACTGTATAGAGGAAAATAATCTATACAGAATTTAGTACAGAAATCAGCTGTAAGAGTATTACTGCTGCTTTGGAGAGTTCAGAAATTCAAGCAGTGATTTTTTTTCTTTTGTCTGTGTTAATAGTACTGTGTTCTGGGATGTGGAAACAATGCAGTTACTTGTAGTTGTGCCATGAGGTATCAGTATGGGCTGTATTTTCACAGTGCAGTGGAAGGTTTTTGTTAGGTAGAGGAGTGATGCACAGATGTTCCTGTACTTCCGTGATTCCGGAATAAATATGTAGGGAAAGAAATAAGAGAACCCAGTTTAACTACTGATGGGGCTAAAATAAATTTCTGTGTAGAAAATTCTTTGCGGGAAAGTGTTGTTTGTTCTGAGATGTTTTGCACCTGTTACGCTGTAAGTGCACAGGAGTGTTGTATAGCTGAGGCAGTGAGTGGTGTGTATTGACCTGTGGAAGCCTGAGAGCTGAACTTCGATTTAGAAACAAACGTGGGGGTTGAGTTAGCGTTTTGTGAGTCTGCTGGATACAAGAAAATGTTGGAAGTGTGAGAGATATTTTTAAAGACCAGAATATAAAGGAGGTTTGTGTTGGATCAAAAAAAAAAAAAGGGGGGGGGGGGGGAAGGGGGACGGGCCAGGTAGAAAAAAAAACAACAGGGTGGAGTTAGTAAATGGCAAGAAAAGCAGGCTGCAGAGCTAGTTTTGGGACCAAATCAGGAAAAGACTGAACTAGGAGGGCAAATCTCGTATGCAGGCATAGATCTCTATGCAGGTCTTAATTCTGTCGTCTTTACTGAATTAGTTGTGAGTGGTGAAGGATGGGGAACAACATTCCAAGATGAGGACTGAAAAGCCACCAAAACAGTGGGAATTAGACCAAAATCCCCAAAATGTGTGCACGTGGGAGGTGCTGTGTGGTCACAAGGTGAGGATTAGAAAAGGTGCCCAAAGAAAAGAGAGGGATGGTGAGACGCTTTACAGACTCCAGGCTAGTAACTGATGAGAGCTGTACACCTTAACAGTAAATCAGCTGCCTCAGTAAGGATCTCAGAATTTTTTAAATTTTTCATTCTTGAATGAGCTTTTACAACCTCTTTGTGGGAGAAGTGATGTAAATGTAAAAGCCATGGGTGAGGGCTTATGTTGAAATTGCATTCTTATCACCTAAATCTGTTGTTTGTAAAACTCACTAAATCTCATTCTGTGTAGAATTATGTAGAAGAAAAGCTTATTCCTACTTGGAATTGGATGGTTAGTATAATGGACTCCACAGAAGCTCAGCTGCGTTATGGTTCTGCATTAGCATCTGCTGGTGATCCTGGGCATCCAAATCATCCTCTCCATGCTTCTCAGAACTCAGCCAGAAGGGAAAGGATGACAGCCCGGGAGGAAGCCAGCCTAAGAACACTCGAGGGAAGAAGGTATGAAAATAGTCTGATTGCTGGATGTGGTATGAGTGCTGTTTTTATAGTCAAATCTTTACATTCACAGACGTTTAAGGATTTTCTTTGGTAACATAGCAGTAGTTGTTTTAATTTAAAGTGGCTTTTTGTGTTGTTGTTACAATTTAGTTTATTTTGATTTACTAGATTGATCTCAAGTATCAACTGTTTGTAATATATTGCACTTGAGCCACTAATGCATAGTGAAGCATGAAATCATGATCGTTACTCTTACCGCACTTGTTTGAATTTTGACATCTGTATTTCAGATGCGGAGACTAAATTGGAAAGGATGCCTGTGGTGCCTAATCCCTTTGTATTCCTTTCCTTCCTTTCGCCAGGCGTGCTACCTTACTCAGTGCCCGTCAGGGAATGATGTCAGCACGTGGTGATTTCCTGAACTACGCGCTGTCTTTGATGCGTTCTCACAATGATGAGCACTCAGATGTTCTTCCTGTTCTCGATGTCTGTTCGCTAAAGCACGTAGCCTATGTTTTTCAAGCGCTTATTTATTGGATTAAAGCGATGAATCAACAGACAACATTGGATACGCCTCAGCTGGAACGGAAAAGGTATCAAGTCTGACTCATAGAAACAAACTTTTGTAAATGTTGCACGTGCCCCCATCTTTCCATCTTCAGAGGTGCTAATCAGCAGCTCAAATAAATACATCTGTCTATATACGTAGGTGTCTCTGAAAGGAATGTCTCCTGTTTATTTCCATGGAAACTACAACATATACAAAGAGCGCAGTATTACTATTTGATAGAGCAGATTTTTAGCTACAGAATGCTTTTTCAACATGGTTACCACCATTACCTGTGTGCTTTTGCCAGTGATGAACAAGAGCAGGCATGCCACACTTGTAAGAATCTACCAGTGGAGGTGACCCACACTTTCACAACTACTGTGATGGCATCATTGCTAGGAAAATGTTGCCTACACAACCCATCTTTCATTGGCTGGAACAGATGGAAGTCATAAGGTGCCAAATCTGGACTATACTGTGGGTTGATAAGGACGGTCCAGCCAAGATTGGCAGTGTGCTCCATTATCTTCAGACTGGTATGAGGCCTGGAATTATTGTGTTGCAAGAAAAAGGTTTTCTTTGGCCTGACTCTGGAAGCTGGAGCCTTCGGCTTAGTCAGTATCACAGTGTAGCAATCGGAGTTGATGGTTTCCAGGAAATGCAGAAGAATGTAATGAAATAGGAGGCGTTACTTTTAGACAGCCCTCGTAATTCCAGAACGTATTTCAGAATCCACGCACTGCCACAAATGCATACTAATCAAAGTTCTTGATCCTTTTTATAATACAGTGGAATCCATTTCTCTAGTAAACAATTCAGAAACCTGCTTACTTTTGATATATGATTGGTGGCATTATTTTTGTAGGTTATCTAGCGTGTTCTACACAAGTGAATATATTATGGACTATTATTCACCTATAATTCTTCCCTTAATTCAAGGTTCCCAGATTTTTTAATATTGGCATAGTCTTTAAAACAGAACGTACCCATCGCTGCCTTAAGCTTTAACTTCAGCTCAAGCTCTGGAAGTGATGAAATGGGGGTAACTGTGTGAGTAATGTAGTATTATGTAATGAGAAGTATTCTACAGCTCTGAACACCATCTTCTCATGCAACAGCTCTACTTGTTCACCAGTCATTTTAGAGTTTTTATTATTTATAGCTTGCAGATATAACTCTTGTTTAGGATCTGGCTTTTTGTTGGCTGCTACAGCTGTAAACGCTTTTTATTCTTTTAGAACTCGGGAGCTTTTGGAACTGGGACTTGACAATGAAGATTCAGAACATGAGAATGATGACGACACCAATCAAAGTTAGTATACATAAATGCTCCTTTAGTATGCTAAAGTACAACACTTTTGTAGTGTTTTTGTCCCAGTTAGCTAGTTGAGACTTTGACTAAGTTTTTCTATACTTGCCATTTCATCTGCTTTCTCTTGAAACTGCAGGTTGTGCCCTTACTTAAAGTTCTGCACAATTGCAGAATTCAGAATTTGAATTTGAGTTGAACAGTTTTGATCTGTTGAAAATGTTGCCAAAAGTAGCGAAGTGTGTATAGAGGAGCAGTGCACGTTCAGTAAAATTTGTTGCAGTAAAAGGTATAAAAATGACAACTAAACAACTTAAAAAAAAAAAAAAAAAAAAAAAAAAAAAGGGGGGGGGGAGGAGGGGAGGGTGTGGATTAGTGGAAACATCCTTTAGAACTGTTAAAATTACTGGGAGGTGGCTGGCATTCCTGCTCCTCCAGTCAGATAGCTAAGAGTGATGCTTGATTTTTGATCATTTGTATTCTTTTTGCTTTTATAACTGAAAATTGAATTGGCATCTTTCCTGATGTGTAGGTGCTGCGCTCAATGACAAAGATGACGACTCCCTTCCAGCAGAGACTGGCCAAAACCATCCATTTTTCAGACGGTCAGACTCGATGACGTTCCTTGGCTGCATTCCACCCAATCCTTTTGAGGTTCCTCTGGCGGAAGCCATTCCCTTGGCAGACCAGCCCCACCTACTACAGGTGACACCAGAGATAGTATTCAGGAAGATAACTGAAATTTACTTTTTCTTTTCTAACTGAAGTATATTATTTACCCAGAATGCTTTTGTTAATTTTCAGCCAAATGCTCGCAAGGAAGATCTGTTTGGTCGACCAAGCCAGGGTCTGTATTCATCTTCTGCCAACAGCGGGAAGTGCTTAATGGAAGTTACAGTGGATAGAAACTGCCTTGAGGTAGATTTTTAAAGATTTTATTATTTTAAACAACGCAGATAATTTAAGCTGGTACCTTAATTCCCAAAAAAGATGCTTCAATTTTTAGTAAAAATTATAAGTAGCTCTCAGAACAATAATTCAAAAGCACTTTAAGTGTGAAAACTTTGACTTCTATTTTAATTTCTACTTTCGTATTAATTTCTTTGAAATGTAAGGATTTGTATGGTTACTGATTAATAGTGGATTTCAGGCAATATTTTTAAAGGCTACGATATGATCTGTGTTAATTTTGAAATGCCAATTGAGTAATGATTTGTAATAAGAAATATTACTGTGTGTGGTAGATGTGACATGCCTACAGACTGAACATTATGAAACAAGCATATGAAATACAAATGTAAAACAGGAAAACTGTTTTTCCTATTTGTTGAAACCACTGAGATTGTGTATTATCAAAGCAATTGCAGTACTTATTTTTCTCTGTTTTAAGAATAATGTGTTTCCTGAAAAAGCCTTTTAGACTGCTTTCAATAAACTGTAATTAAGTTTTACTTTCCCTTGTTTAGGTTCTTCCAACTAAAATGTCTTATGCAGCCAACTTAAAAAATGTTATGAGCATGCAAAATCGGCAGAAGAGAGAAGGGGAAGAACAAAATGTGCCTACAGAAGAATCGGAGAGTTCAAAGCCAGGGCCTTCAGCTCATGATCTTGCAGCACAACTGAAAAGCAGCTTGTTGGCAGAGATAGGACTGACAGAAAGTGAAGGGCCACCTCTCACATCTTTCAGGTAGTTGGACTTACGATTACTGTTTGAAATGTTACTGAACTGATAAAAGGATATTTGGGACTCTAAAATTTTTTTATTTAAAGTGGGTAGCTTTATTTAGTTTCGAATGTGTTGTTTGTATTTAGTAGCTTTTAAAATGAACAGTTGAACAGCGCGAAGTGTGTGCGAACTACTAAAAATCCTTTACTATCTGACTTTCTTCTGCATACATGGTATGACTCATTGGTAAGCCATGTGAAAAATGGGAATTGACAGCTTCTTATCTGTGTCTTGAGATACTGACTACATTTTATGCAGGTAGAGACTGAACAGTCTTCACTTTGAATTAGTGCTTATTTTTTAAACAAAGTTTTCAGTTGAAGGCAGCCCCAGAAGAGTGAATTCCAAGTAGCAGTTGCATGCTTTTGTAATTATTATCTTTTTGAAGCAGGATTTGAATTTCAGCTGTAGTAGTGTTCTATTTCAGCCACTGTTAGCTAATGTAAATTTAACTTCTGTTTAAATCAACATGTATTATAGGAGACAGATAATTTAATAAGGGCTTTATAAAGATTGGAAGGATTAGAGTAGGTAACCATTGAGTTATCATGGAGAGTAGACATCTAGCTTGATGACTTTCTATGAAATTAAAGTTCATTTGACTGGCTTCATAAAAAATACATGCTTAAGAACTTGTGAATATTTAAAACGTAGAACTGCTAAAATAGTGCTAAAATTTGCAGCTGGTACAACAATACACAAAATCCTAAGCCTCAATAGAGGATTCTCAAGCACAGCTGTAGGAGCAAGGAGTTACGTTTACAAGTTTGGGGATTATAACATGGAACTAAAAAGTACTAACTTCTTGAAAATCTTAAGGTTTATAATTAGCAATTCAGTATGAATGTACAGTCTGCTCCTCCTGTTTAAAAAGGACAGCTGTAATGCAGCTTTACATAAAAGAAGGGATGACATACAGAAAGTTTTTTCATCTCTGTTTCACGCGATGCAGAAAGTGTGGGATAATATGCCTCTTTCTCATGACCACATTTTGAGAAGAACTCTGAATTGGAAAAATTAACTTATCTAAATTACTGAAACTTCTCAGTCTGGAGACAATGTCTACTCTAAGTAAATTGAGCTCACAACTTGTTTACTGGGGTGGAGGTGGAAAGACTCCATTATGTCAGCATTTTACTAAGAGAAAAATATCAAAATCTGCTAGACTTTCACATTCAATTTATTTTGGAGGCTTTTTTCCTCCATTGCAATTGCTGCCAAGTACTCTTACTCGTTGTTCTTTGTTCTTTCCAAATGCATATCAAGTTTTTAGCTCCTTCATATGCTAATATGTAGTAATGGATTAGTAGACAAAAGCCATTTTTAACTGGCTGCACTCTAGGGCATTGTAGGACTGGGCTCAGTGTATAGAATTCCATATGTATTAAGCCAATTTGTATTGGTTAACACTGTACAGTATGTGGAAAGACCTCTCAAGAGGATTTATAATCAGATTACCTTACTGTAGATAACTGATTTAATTATTTAAAGTGTATTGGTTTTATCTGTCAGTGTTCCATAGAATATTTTAACTCACATCTTGGTTAGCTTGTAATCAAGTAATTAACCATAGTCGTCTGAGTGCTACACGTTCCTCTGGAGTGTAGTTGGGTGATAGTCCAGTTTGTCGGAGATCAAGAACTTACTTGGAGGCAAGAGGTTAAGTAAAAATGGAAGTAGACCAGATGTATGTGAAATTAATTTTATTTTTTATCCTTCTTTTATCAGACCACAGTGTAGCTTCATGGGCATGGTTATATCTCATGACATGTTGCTGGGACGTTGGCGCCTTTCTTTAGAGTTGTTTGGTAGAGTGTTCATGGAAGATGTTGGAGCAGAGCCTGGATCGGTATGTATTTTTTAGTATGAGAACAATTACTTTTCCAACTAACTATGAACTTCTCTTATTCTGATTTTGGTTTTATTTTTTATTTTAAGATCCTGACTGAACTAGGTGGCTTTGAAGTGAAGGAATCAAAGTTCCGCAGGGAGATGGAAAAACTCAGAAACCAGCAATCCAGGGATTTAACGTTGGAGGTAAAAAATGTTAGTTTTTCTTCCAAATTTGTCTCATTAGAAGTTGCACTGTAAGACATTGCACTAACTTTATAGAAGCAGCTGTGTTTCAGAATCTGCAAGCAGTTGTCTTAAACCTTGCTGTATGAGCTGTGTTGCGATCACGGTGTAGTTTTTCATTATCTATTTGGTATTTTTTGAATCTGTGCAGAAGTTTCCTTGTGAAGCTGAAATTCTCTCAATATGATGATTGATAAAGAACAGAAAAACTTTTTTTGTTTTTTTTACTAGGTTGATCGAGACAGAGATCTTCTAATTCAGCAGACCATGAGGCAGCTCAACAATCATTTTGGTCGCAGGTGTGCCACCACTCCAATGGCTGTCCACAGAGTAAAAGTTACTTTTAAAGATGAGCCAGGAGAAGGCAGTGGTGTAGCACGGAGCTTTTATACTGCTATTGCACAGGCTTTTCTG
The DNA here is from genome assembly GCA_016647715.1 of Pavo muticus. NCBI lineage: Eukaryota > Metazoa > Chordata > Aves > Galliformes > Phasianidae > Pavo > Pavo muticus. The sequence goes on from JACDJE010000269.1 coordinate 1,295,338, forward strand.
TCAAATGAGAAACTGCCAAATCTAGATTGTATTCAGAATGCCAACAAGGGTACCCATACAAGTAAGTGAAATGCTGCAGTTAATTTACAGATAGTATTCATAAAAGCATCAGATGCTTTTTTATATGTTAAAATGCTTTCTGTTTGCTTTAGAGATTTCTTGCTGATCAGTCAGTGTAGGAACTATGGAAATTGTGTTAGTTCTCTGAGGCAAGAAAATGGAGTTTTTTGTTTTCAGAAACAAGAAGTTGATGTTTTTCTAGAAATGAGTCCACTTCAGAAGTTCTTAGCTTTTTTTGAGCATCTTTCTCTCCAGTAGATTATCAGGATTTTATGGCAAGATTTTAGTTAGTGCATACATTTAATGTGACTGCTGCATCTGGCTTGTCACAAATAATTGTAAATTTTTTTTGAAACTGTATAAACTTTTGAAATATTTTTGCGTTTGTAAGTTGGTACAAACACTTCAGGTTCCTTTCTTAAGCTTGGCTGAACCTGGATCACTACATGAAGTGAAGTGGTTCTCTCGTTAACGCCTTTCAAACTGTCTTCCAAAACTGCATCCTTCTTTTACTGAAACTTAGGATGGAGAGAGAAGTCTAAAGATACTGAAGGTTATGTTTTTTTTCCTTCTCCTTAAGGTCTGATGCAGAGATTGCGGAACAGGGGGGAGAGAGATCGGGAGAGGGAGCGTGAGAGAGAAATGCGGAGAAGTAGTGGCTTAAGAGCTGGTTCTCGGAGAGACAGGGATAGGTAAGTGATAACATTTTTTAATCTGTTGGAGCTGATTTGTCAAATGGAATAACTGCCTGGGTTATCTTCAGAAAGATGCTTCTGCTTACTCAAATTAAATGTCATCTTCTTCACTTTCAAGACCAAGTTGTATTAAATTTAAAGAAATGGACACATACTTTTTTAAAAACAATGAAGTTGATGTTAGTGTATCTGATAGATGGTCTCAACAGTGTGCCATAAATCGCTCCACTAAAACAATTATAAAAAACTTGTGTATTAGCATGAAATTATGAGATGGTTTGGAAACAGTATTGTCATTGGTGACACACTTGACTGCTTCATCTAAAGTACTGATAATATCAAAATATCTGTTTCATTTTGATTCTCTGATTCCAAATCATTCTCTCCTATGAGAAATACTCCTGGTGTAAAATCTAAAGCTATTTAGAATCTATGTGGGGGGGAATAAAAAAAAAAAAAGTCCAGAGTGTTTTTATTTCCTCTGAAATTAATACAAACTGCTCTAACTTTTTTTAAGGGACTTTAGAAGACAACTTTCCATTGACACAAGGCCTTTTAGACCAGCATCCGAAGGAAATCCTAGTGACGATCCTGATCCACTTCCAGCACACAGACAAGCACTTGGAGAAAGGCTCTACCCTCGAGTGCAAGCAATGCAGCCAGTATGTCATAGCTAGTACATTAAATGAGATGTCAAGTATTCCTGCATCTTATAATTGAAAAATTAATTTCCTAGTCAATTATTAACTTACCTGAGTATAGTTGAACACCTATGCCTGCTTTGTAATCTTTAGGATTTTCTTCAGATTTTGTTTCTGTAACTTGTCATGTAGCCTGTGAGGTATCTTGTAATGCATTCTGTATTTTAAGTCCTTAAACTTTCATAAAACTGTATTTGAAAATGAGAGAACTGGCAGAGAATAGTAACATGTCATTCCGTATCTCCAGGCATTTGCAAGTAAGATCACAGGAATGTTGTTGGAATTGTCCCCTGCTCAGCTGCTTCTGTTACTAGCTAGTGAAGATTCCCTTAGAGCAAGAGTTGATGAAGCAATGGAACTCATTATTGCACATGGCAGGTAAAGTATTGAGGATTCTGTAAGAGATGAAATCTGATTTTGTGGCCAAAGCACTTTGTACTGTGCTGAATTTAACTGGTACATTCCCCTTGCTCGTTGCTTTGTTCTAGACTTTTTTCTTTGGATAAGCGACTCGTTGACTTTGGTTTAATTAAATCTGTCTGGTTTCAGAATATTTCTTATTGTGAAATTAAATCATTGTTTGCCTTTGTTTTTTTTCCCTATCAAGGGAGAATGGTGCTGACAGTATATTGGATCTTGGATTGCTAGACTCTTCAGATAAAGTGCAGGTAACGTACTGATGCGTAAATAGAAAGTTAGGGGAGATCCAGTTATCAGTTAATTTTAGAAACTGGCTGGAGCTTTCTCTCATCATGCAAGACGAAGTTCTGTTTAATTATCTTGTGGAGTTATCAAGAACATATGTTTACACAGATAAAAAGATTTTTTTTTGCTATTTGTTTATGCCTTTGAAAAGATTAAGTAGTAATCACTCAAAAATATAGAACATTAGCATTAGAAAATGTGATCTTTGAGTCTGGTTGCAAGAGCTTGCTGAAGTGGTTTGGTAGCTAGAAGTACATTTGTGAATTACTATTCTGACTTTCAAAACAGGAGAATAGAAAGCGACATGGTTCCAGCCGCAGTGTAGTAGATATGGAATTAGATGATACGGATGATGGGGATGATAATGCACCACTTTTCTACCAACCTGGAAAACGAGGTTTTTATACACCAAGACCTGGTAAAAACACAGAAGCAAGGCTGAATTGTTTCAGAAATATTGGCAGGTATGTGGTTCACTTACTTGTCTGAAAAAAATGTAAAAGATGAGTGTTCAAAGTACCAAGGAAGAGTGCCATTGATGCAAGCTGCAGAAACTTCATTTATACTTTATTTGCTCTGTATCGTGCTCTGGGTGCTGAACAGTGGAGAATTTGCACACCTGGAGATTTCTCTTTGTGTTATAATTATCTTTTTCGACAATCTGAAGGTTTTATACTGCAGAAAATACATTGTCCACAATTTTCTCTTGTGGATCGATAGGACTGGGAAGCTTAATTCTTATTTTAAATGTTTTAATCTAAAAAATCCCCAATGTAACTTGTGTCATACTAAAACAAAAATCACGTTTATTTTCAGAATCTTAGGATTGTGCCTGTTGCAGAATGAGCTGTGTCCTATCACATTAAATAGACATGTAATCAAAGTTCTTCTTGGCAGGAAGGTAAGTTGATCATAGAAATTTGATTTTGATTTATTCATGTAGAAACTCATCTTTAACTGCTTTTTCTTCTAGTAGAGTTGGTCCTGGAACTGTAAGTATGCTTTTAACTAGAATTGAGGAATTTATTTTATTTTAGATTGTGAAATGAGTAGATCTACTTGAAGTCAAGTATTTGACTAAGATGGAAGGAGTCGCAATAGGTTAGCCTTTGAGTTAGCCCCAAAACTGATGACTTGAAGTACTGTTGGACGATATTAGACACCAACGTCACATCTTAACCCAAAAGCATTTTCCTACTTGATGGAAATAATTGAATTGGATTATAATTACAATTTTGTCTCAAGTGCAGGGATAAATTAATTCAGATTAATTGTCATCTAAAATTTGGCCTTACCTCCTGCTCCCCTCCCCACCTGCACCCCAAAAAACCCACCACTTAATCCTGCACATTTCATTCATTAGTCAAGAGCATCGTAAGTTCTTTCTGATACATAAACTTAAACCAAAGTTTGTTAATGTTGACCTTCTGTAGCAGAAAACAATTCTGATCACATAATCAGTTATTCAGCGTATGTATGATCTTAACAAATAGTGTTAGTGACAAGAAGGTATGTCCTCTCCACAGTACCTTCCAAGAGAAGTTGCCCTTGAGGGTTTTCTTTTTGAATATTCCTTCCGGTTAAATGTTCAATACATCCTAGGGTATTTTAGTTAGTGAATAATGGATTACTTTTCCTTACAGCCTGATAATGCACAAAGCAAGAAATAGGTGGTGTTATACTAATTTTTGGAAGCTGCGGTATACGTCAGTCATTAAATGTATAACAGCAGTACGTACTTAAGTGGAGAATAGTCTTTCAGTGTTTTGGAGCACTGATGCAAATAGTTTCCAACTTCAATCTGCCACCATCAAATCTGTACTGATCTAAGTGATATGTAGAAGAATTTGTTAAAAACAAAGTCCCCTCACGCCTCTCCAAAAATAAGAAAACAAACAAAAATCCCCAAACTATTGAATTTCTTTATAAGCTCTATGCCCATAATAGCAGGAAAGGCTTTACGAGTCTGTATGTTCTGCTAATGCACTTGAATTGAGTATTCTTAAGTGTCTTCAACAGCATGCTGAAAATAGGAGTTTGACTGCTGTTATTTTTAAGTGTTTGTATGCTTTGTTACGTGAGTTATTTTGGGTTGTTACATGTGCACTGTTGTATGCTAGTGATTAGGCACAGGTCACATAATTTTGAATATATTCTTTAACAAAAGGTATGGTGGTTTTTTGTTTGTTTGTTTTTTAATAGGTGAACTGGCATGACTTTGCTTTCTTTGATCCGGTTATGTATGAAAGCCTTCGGCAACTTATACTTGCTTCCCAAAGTACAGATGCTGATGCAGTGTTTGCAGCAATGGATTTAGCATTTGCAATAGACCTGTGCAAGGAGGAGGGTGGAGGGCAGGTAAGGACAAAAAGCTGTCTCACTGTAATTTCAGAATTCTGTAACTTACGCATGTTGTCTTGTAGGCTCTTGCAAGGTTACAGAGTTGATCTTCTATCTTATTCTAGATTCAAATGCAGCATTCTCTTTAGACATTGAAGGTGGTGTGTTTGGCTTGGTTGGTTTTTGTCTGTCTTTCCTTGAAGGTGGTGTAGGTAGAGCCTACCATGAAGCCTGGAGAGCATAATCAATCCTAGAGAATCTGTGAGGTGACCATGCAGTAGTAACAGTACTAGTAGTGAATTTTATTTCAGTTTGGAGAAATGTAAGCTATAAATCACCGATCAATATACATGTCTGTTGTAATAATAATCTCATTTTGTCTTTCTTTCCTCCAATGATCTTTGATAATTTGCCGTAGGTTGAACTTATTTCCAATGGTGTAAATATACCGGTCACTCCTCAGAATGTTTATGAATATGTCCGGAAATACGCAGAACACCGAATGTTGGTAGTAGCAGAACAGCCTCTGCATGTAAGTTCTTGGTGGAGTGTTGTGGGCTTTTTTTTCCCCCTCTCTCCTCATTATGGTATTGCTAATCAGGCTCTTTTTGAAGTGTGACAGCTTGATTAAAAATAATTTGTAGTTGCAGCTCTAGTTACGCAGTGCTGTGAAGAATGAGCAATTTTTATTTTGACATAATGGAAGATAATTCCTTTTAAATGTGATCTCATTGGCTAAGTGTATACGATCGCTCCTTGGGCTTAAATGGCCCCTTGGAATTCTTGCTTTGGGTTTAGCAGCTACTTTGTACTAGTAATCTCCATCACCTTAGATTTGGTTAGCCTTACACACAAACATGTACATAAATCACCTTGAACTTCTGACTTGATTGTTTTCTTGCTTTAAAAGGAAGAATTTGTTAGGAAACATAACTTCATTCTTTTTTACTGGTGTAGCAAAAAACCTATTAATTGACTGTGAAACTATATTAAAAACGTTGAGTTTTGAAGCTCTTTTTAAAGAATGGCATACTGCATCTAGACTTGGTAACTTCTGCTGCAGTTCTGAGTTAGGCTGGCAGATTCTAGATTACTTCTGTGCAGATTAGGTCCAGAATTCTACAAAAAAAGAATGTGTTCCTGGAATTAAGTCACTCAGTCTCCATGTCCGCATGAATTAATAAGTATTTCAACTCTCTCTTTATTATAAGAGTTGAAAATTGTAACACTTATGTTGAAAATAAATTGAAATTCTCATATTTTGAAAACCGAGTTTAAATTGTTATTTATATAAAGCATGTATGTATGTGTACACACATACGCGCGTGTATGACATTTTTAAAGCAGAAGAGCCATGTGAGTGACTGAGGAAGCAAAGTGGAATTAAGATGTGGTGTACATTTTGTAACTCTCATTAGGTTCAGTATAGGTCGGCAAAATATCTGATATTTTCAGTAATAGAATATAATTTGCTTCTGCTCCTGTAGTTGGTGCAATACTAGCTCAAACCATTACTGTTTTCTTTTGCAATTGTATACTTGTGCTGCTCTGCTGCTTAACTTGCTGCAGTTCTTTGTTTCGGAAATTGGCATCTCAGATCGTAAAGCTTTGACAGAAAAGAACAGCCAAGAGTATAATAAATTTCAAGTTGATAGGGAATTGGATGCGGAACTTGTCAGTAAATGATATGGCTGTAATGTGAATGTTGTGGTTTTAATTTAAGGCAATGAGGAAGGGTCTTCTGGATGTACTTCCAAAGAATTCATTAGAAGATTTGACAGCAGAAGATTTCAGACTTTTGGTAAATGGCTGTGGTGAAGTGAATGTGCAAATGCTCATCAGCTTTACCTCTTTCAATGATGAGTCAGGTATGAAACAACTTACCTCTGCAACTCTGTGTTTGAGTAACACTGCCTGTTCTGCATGAAGTTACTAGCTTTAAGTTGAAACTACCTCTTAAAATTTGTCATCAGTTGCTAAGTCACTCAAATCGATGATAAAATTTCTGTGTTCTTTACATGCCTTTTAAAGCATTTACCTTCAGTCAAAGGAAGAAAAAGGCACGTCTTCCACTTTCACTGTCTGTTGGTGTGAAGTAAAAGAACTGTGTTGCTGGTAGTGCGTCTTTCCTTCTGGAAGTCCTGACCTAACATTAGAACTATAAAAGTGATGTGTGCAGTCTAACGTCTTAAATAATTTTTTTAAACTGCGTTTAGCTTTTACTGGACTTTTTGGTTGGGAGGGTGTGAAACACTGAGGTATGACAGTCTTAGCCTTTATATTCGGAAGCGTGTGTAGTTTTGAAATGAGTCTGTTTCCAGTATCAGAGGCTGGCTGAGATCCCACTTGCATGTGGTACGTTTAGAACAGATCTCTTAATATTTATTGTTCAGTGCACCAACTGAATTACATAAGTACACAACATGTATTGTTTTTTCTCCTATAGGAGAAAATGCTGAGAAGCTTTTGCAGTTCAAGCGTTGGTTTTGGTCCATAGTTGAGAAGATGAGTATGACAGAAAGACAAGATCTGGTAAGTTGTTCATTCTCAGTGGAAACGTGCAGAACAGCTGGGATTACTTTTGCATCATTGCTGTTCATTCAGTGTGTATACCTACAAAGACTTGTATGCTAACAGTAAGGTGGCAGACTATAGTAGTAAGAATTGGTTAAACTTTGAGTTCTGGAAACGTTAGGTGTGTGAATCCTAGACCTTGCAGCTGGAAGTAAATGTGGTGTTTCCTTGCCCTTATTTACAAATCTGTTATGTGGAAGCATGCTCACAGTCTTTGCAAAGTAGTTCTTAAGCTAAGTTACTGTTGTTAGTCAACTGTTTTGTGGGCTGGTATGTTAGATTTCTTGAGATTGATTGATTTCTTTCCCTGGATTAGTCGCTCTCTCTCTCTTAACTTCTGTGTATCCTGAGGGCAATGCATGTGTCCTGTCTATAAGATGTCGGTAATGATATCATCTCCTTTTTCTCAAAGCCCTTTCAGAATAGCTGATGAGAAGCATGAAAGAAAAAGATTCTGTTTCACTTTGGAAAACTTGCCTGTACATTGTATCCATTCGCTTCTTAAAACTACTTGCATTTAACTTACTTCTTAAGGTACTATCTTTCCTTTACGATTTGCTAACAGGAAACAAGGACTAATCTGAAAAGTGGAAAATTTGGAGCATAATTATTAAGGAATATCTTCAATTACACTTTGGTAGTGACTCTGCTCTGCAAGTCAGTATTTCACCCTTGAGACTATAAACCCAATATTCTCCATTGTTGGTTTCTGTCTGTATAAGTGCTGTATTACCTGGTCATCGACTGGCTTGGGAGCGATTTTTGATGCAAGAGATTTTTTTTTTTTTTTTTTGAGTTTCATATTGTTGACAGTAAAAATCTTCCCAAATGGAGCTGGGGACATCATATTTACTGAGGATTTGTTGATGCAGGATCATCTTGAGTGCTGCTTTTATTAGTTTTAGCAGAAGTGTATAATAATATAAATGAGCAAGAAAGGAAATGAAGGAAGCTATTATAGAAGTCTATAGCATGACCACTGAGTTGAGTTGGCATACTGACAGGATTGTGCTGTGATCAAACTACTGTGACTGTTCTGTGCAGTTCTTTTTTTTTTTAACCCATGCCACAGCAGCCGTTTGTATGCAGTGTGAATCGTGGCCTTGCCCAACGCAATTTTAAATGCTATCTTCTTTTTACCAGGTTTACTTCTGGACGTCAAGTCCATCGTTGCCAGCCAGTGAGGAGGGATTCCAGCCCATGCCATCAATCACAATAAGACCACCAGATGACCAACACCTTCCTACAGCAAACACTTGCATTTCTCGCCTTTATGTCCCACTCTATTCCTCTAAGCAGATTTTGAAACAGAAGTTGTTACTCGCCATTAAGACCAAGAATTTTGGTTTTGTGTAGAGTATAAAAAGTGTGTATTGCTGTGTAATATTACTAGCTAAGTTTTGTAGATTTTTCCATTTGTCTATAAAAGTTTATGAAAGCTAATGCTGTCATACCCCTGGTGGTACTTTAAAGATTTAAATGCAAACATTCCTGTACTAAATTTGTAATGTAAAGGCCTAAGGAGCGCTGGCAATATCTGATTGCAACAGTTTGCTAGTCAATAACTCCTTGGACTAACCCCAGCCAAAGATGACAGCAGAACAATATAATTTACACTGTGATTTATCTTTTTGCTGAGGGAAAATATGTAAAATGTTCTGAAAATTCACTGCTGCCTTTGTGGAAAGTGTTTCAGCAAAGGTTCTTGTATAGAGGGAGTAGGGAATTTCGAAATAAAAAATTAAGTATGTTCTGTGGTTTATTTTAACTTTTTTATGGTGTTTAATTTGTGGTTGGCTGCGGTTGTGTACCATGTATATTGAACTTGTTAAAAAAAAAAAAAAAAAGGAAAAAAAAGAAAAAAGATCCTGACAGCTCAGATCCCAGAGTTGTGGTCGTTCACTTATGAAACCACTTTCATTGCAATTTTTGTTCTAGCTGCATTGAACTCTGGCACATCAGATGCCACCACTAATATTTTGCATGTAATCTGTACCTTCAGTGTTTTGGGTTTTTTTTGTACATACGCTGAGGCCAATGCACAGTATTTCATAGTTCACAATCAACATTTTGTATCCCCGTTTCAGTGAACAGACAGTCAGGAGATTGTTCCACTACCACTTCTAACCCAACACTTGTACTACATTATCTAACTATGTAAACTCAGCCTGGGCACTTTCTGGTAACTGTAAAATGTTTATAAGATCATGATTATCGAAGATACTTTTTGGAAGACTTTAATGTTCGTGAGCAGCTTAACTTCTTTTGTATCTAGCCTTTTTTTAAGTATCTTGTTACAGTTTTTTAATAAAGAAATTACAGACAAAATACCAAGTCATACTGAAGAAACAATAGTTTTTATTTATTTAGCCATTTATATTTTAGCTAACAGCATACACCAAGCACAGTTGTTCATCAAAATCTGAATTTTGTAACTGAAAAATTGACGTGCAGAAGATATTCAACCCACATTTTACAGTTAGCAGAGAATCTTGAATCAAATGGGCCAGGCAACCCCTTCTGACAGTATTGGTTTGAAGGGCAGGTGGCTTGTTCTGAAAAATCTCAAGGTGATTAGTTTAGAATAAAGTTTTCGAACTGTGTTGTAGTGGGTTCTACTGTATTTTCACTTTTGAAGTGATTGCTTTGGGGAGGGTGGTCATTGAACGTGACCTAGGTCTTGGTTTTCCCAATGCATGTGAGACTTTGGAGACCTGGAGTGATAATTTGAGGCACGAGCTGCTTTTTTCTGTCTCGTAGATTTCTGAAAGCTTAGCGGACTGAAGAATTGAAGCTTAAGGGCTTACAGGGCTCTTTCCTGCTTTTCAATGCCACGAGTCTGTTAGTAAGTTTTTTTTTTGTTTTGCTGGGGAGAGTTAATTGATGTTTCGTTAAAATCTGAGTGGAATTCAATTCTGCTGCAGTTCCATTAGGTTTTTCTTTTTGTCAGCTGGTTGAGGATGGCCAGAGGTTACCTGTGACTGCCGTTGGTTATTTCGTTGGGGTTTTTTTTTTCAGTTTCCATTATGTAGTACCTACAGGTGTGGAACGTGGTTGAGATCAGAAGTTACAATCACCAGTTGCCAAACTGATGCTGAAAATCTTATTTACTAGATAAAACTGACTGTTTCAGGCTTATGTAGTTAATCTGCAGATAAATCAGTACACAGATGTAGAATTATTTCTGTATTTACTGATACTTCCTAAATCACTCATTCTAGAAAAGAAGTTTCAATGTGTGGGGATTGGAGTCTGTTCTGGATTTTCTTTTGTGACCTTCAGTGTATCTTAAGTTCAAAATTACATCTGATTTCACTATGCTAATATGTTTTTAAAAAGGAAAACCCCAGTACAGCTACACAAGCCTAAATTTAAGGATCAGTATAGAGAAAATTAGTACTGGCATGACTGTTCTCATATATTAAGGAATGTAGTTAGGTACAAAGCATTGTCTTCTGCCTGGGTTTCGAACTGGTATAATTATTTCTTTACCAAAAATGCCTCTAATGGGAATGTTGTGAAGTCAGTAGAAAGCAGGAATAAACAAAAGCAAACAACAGGAGCCTGTTTAGAATAGGCCTCAGTTCTACAGTCTGTGAAACTAAAGCTCCCTCCCTCACAAAGCTTTGTGAGACTTGATGTATTAAAAAGTATTCAAGGTCCTTGGATAAAAGGCCATATATAAATGTAAAGTACTGTGTGTGTATATATATATGTATTGTGTGTATATGTATATAAGTGTATGTGTATGTATAACATATAAATATATGTTATATGTATATATATTTCTGTATATAGCTTAAACTTTTTTAAAGTCCTGTAATGTATAGTTAGACAAAAATTATGCAGATAACTCATAGTAGCTCACCATATATACACACAAGGCATTCTGATGACAGAAGTGGAGAGGGAATCTAGTTTGATTTATGCTGTGGTCATTGACTTGAAATGTGTATAAATAGCTTTTTTCCTCTGTATGGTATATTTAAACTATATCAAGATTTTAATAAGAAAAAATGTTTATTAAAATCATACACCTCGTCTCCCTTTGACTTAAGCCCTTCTATTAGTTCACTTCCAAGATGTGGTAGAGAAACAAGTTAAAGCAAAAATCTCTAGTACTTTTTATATAGTCCAGATAATTACCTATATTTATAACTGCTGAAATAGGAGCTAGATGTACCAACTAACAAAATGTTACCGCCAACATGCCAGTTCCTATTCTGAAGCTAGGGGGAACTGACTCCTTGGTGTGGTCTTCCCATAGTTAGTCCTCAGTGATAGATTCTGTTGCATAGTTTACTCTGTGCAGTCCAGAAGGTAGATTGTTTGCTTCTGATTGGTTACCTTACCAGAAGTGAGAAATTACACAGACTTTTCTTATGGAGTGGCCTTTTCTTTCCACTTGGTTTGGGAGTCACTTTTCTGCATGTAAGTTACTGGCTGTAGGTAGCATTTATTGGAAAAAAGTGAACTGGCAAACTTGTGAATCAGAAGCACTACCCATCTTGTACAGAATCAGTCATTCAGGGAGGTGTCAACAATGAAAATTTCCTAATCTCTTAGGCTATATTTATCTTTTAAAAGACGTGTGCAGTTGTGTACAGATTGCTGTTTTAAACAAAGTTTGCTTCACTGTCTATGTCCAAATAGAATTGCACAGAGAATAACACACAGGAGCTTCTGATTTCAGTCGTACAGATGGCAAAAACGTACAAGTCGCACCGCCTTGTATCTAGCAGGTCTGTTTCACACAGTGCCCCTTTTGGAGGCCTAGTTCAGCACAGCCTGATCATTTCTAACACTGTGATGGATTGCTCAGTACACTGGGGCCTTGGTGAGGCGCTGGCACAGGCTGCCCAGAGAGCTGTGGTACTGCATCGCAGGGCCAGGTTGGATGGGCCCTGGGCAGCCTGTGCTGGGGGCAGCCCTGCTACAGCAGGGGGCTGGACCTGGACAGTCTTCAGTGTTCCTTCTACGATTCTAATTTCTCTGAGGAAACTTGCCTGCTATTCTTTCATCTTATAAGCTGTAGATCATGTCTCAGTGCATGAATTTATGTAAATGGTATTCTAAACCTTTCTGCACTCGTTGACGCTTTCATTTCTCTATCTTCCTCTTCCTGTGGCAAACAGCTACCTAGCTTACTAGCTTTGTTTTGCTTTCTCTTTTTAAACTGGGTTATTTGACCTTTTAATCTAAACTCTTCAGTTGGCCTAATTCTTTTTAGTACGTGCTCTGCCAAACTGAAATATAGAACTTTGCAGATCCTAATAACTGGATTTCAGCATGTGTGGTGTTCACTTATCCTAAGCTCTGAACGTCCACACGCACAAATGTGAGTGCGGATCGGTCCTGCAAAAGCTTCACTGAGCACCTCGAACCCTCAGTGCTAGGAGTTCATGTGTGCTCTGTATTGAGGACAGGGACACACTTTGTAATCAAAATCTGTTCTAAAGGTGACTTGCCTCGCAGTGTCTCTTTGTCCATGATTTTCTGAATGTAATGGTCATTTTTGTCATCAATCACAAGTTACAAGTTAATATACTGTTTAGTAAGAAGCAGTTGGTTGCTACCCACTCTTTCCGAACTGTTTTTCTCCATAATGTTGAAACTTCAGTATCCTTCATCCATGACAACATCTAACACAGCGTATGTTTGAATATAACAGTCAGTATGAACTTAATGGAAAACGCATCGCTGCCACAGCCCGTGTTAGCTTCTGGGCAAGGAGGCTTCTAAGGTGGCCTTCCAGGAAGTGCTTATTTTGAACATACTGAAATTATTCATGTACTGATTTGCACACAGTGAAAGGTTTTCAGCTAGGAAGATTGATCTGACTTTGATTTATAAATGAAAATTCTTCAATCTACCTAAAATAGCATTCTTTATATAAAATGTAATCTCTATGAATGTATTTTTTAAATACAGACAAATATTCTCAAAGTAAACAGTGTCTTTAGGGGGAGGGAGGGAAGAGGCGCTGTAGCTCAAGTTGTGATCCGCATTTTGGATGTTATGTGACAAGTTTCAGGGACTTCCTGCACCGGAGTTCCACGTCCTGCTCCTCTGGATAACGGCCCTGCACTTTCAGGAGACGTCTGTGAAAGTTCGGTGAACGCGAGTACCAGAGATTCCATTTCTTGGTCCAGTGCAATGATGAGAGGAACACTGAGTTGGTGTTTGTATGCTGTCCTGAGAAAGAGCAGGTGCGACCCTGAGTTCAGCTGCTGTGCCACCAAGTAGGTTAGGAGCTGAAGAAGGAGGAAAACACCCCATCCACCTGGTGATGTTTTAAATAGAACAGTACAGGTACACTTTGGTAATCTTTGTCTTGCAAAACCATGCATAATACTACATCTATGTATTTAATCTGGATGTAAACTGTTTTACTATTCCATAAGTGCTTTTCCATATTTCAGTATCATGTACTTTATGTAATTAATTTATGTGAAGTTGACAGAAGTTGGTGGATTCTTGTGGAGATGTGAGAAGAGCCAACTGCTGTTTTGTGAATCCTCTCTTTCATGGTACATGTCCTTTGCCTTATTATTCCTCTGTATTATTCTTCAGACACTGTGTAAATAGATGTTTGCTGTGCATCTGTAGAAGGGGAAGCGTGTCTTTCAGAAATTATCCCTAAATATTCAAAGTCCTTTCTGTTTTTAATTACATGAATTTTTGGTATGGTTTAGGTTTAAAAAATGTTTTCAAGGACAGTCCCTTATTTGGGGATGACTGCATTAGGGGCAGAGAGCTGGAACCATCAGTAGGTAGGTCTGTGTTACTAAGTAGTATGATTGGTACTTGAGTTTTGTGCTTGCTCTTGAGTTCCTGGGATATCAGCACTGTATTGGATGCACCAATATAATTTGTTGGTATTGATGGGTCAGTTGGGCTTGCTCCAACTCAGAGTTCATCATTTGCTCTGGATCAAGAAATGGAATCCCTGGTACTCAGTGTGTAAAAGAATGGAGCTGTAGTTGAATGCGGACATTAGACAGCATGTATGGGTACGTTTGGGCAATGAAACTTTAAAGCTGACTCAAAAGCTGACTCAAAAAGAGCAGTAGCCGGGTAACAGCAAATGTTTGTATAAGACTGTATTTTCTCATTTTATGCCTGTTATATATTCTGGTATGCTGTTTAGTAGTGTGACACTTAGGTATGTGTTTCTTGTCAGAAGACACCATTTAAGGAAATCAAACCTGTTCTATGCTTGGGACCAGCAGTCACCCTGCTGCACAGATCTCGCCACCAAAGCTTCCTAACCCCCATCCCTGAGCTCCCCTCGAGGGCTTAAAGAATAAAAAAGCCGCAAAGGGCAGATATGGTCCAGAAGAACTGAATACATGTTCTGGCTCCCAGTTCTCACACTTAATTTTACTCTGGAAACTGGTGGAGAAGGGAGACCTCAGCCACTCTGGCACCTGTGAGACTTCCCAGGTGCTTTAAAAACAAAACAAAACAAAACTTTTCATGACAAGGAGTTAACAAAACTTATGGATGCCATCTTGGAAATGATACACAAATAATTTGTAGCTCATAATTGTGTATGTATGTACCTTTCCGTGGCTGTGGGTCAGCTGGGGATGTTTGGCCAGCACTTGGACTCAAGAGCACCAAGCAGTGGTGATGGGGATGGTGCAGTGAGTGTGGACTCTTCTCCACGAGGAACATCAGACCTCCACATCCTCCACCTCCTCCTCCTCAAGTGTCTGTTCCTGGCACTTCACGTGCTCCTCTCTACTTTTACAGAGCGGCTCAGTCCTGGATCTGTGTCAGCTAACTGTCTTGGGTGCTCATAAACTGTTTTTCTTTCTCACTGGTGTTTGCTTTCAGATTTGTCCAATTTCAAACCATTGTACCAAACCACTCCCTACTGTATGGAGCAGGGCTTTTCTTTTTTCTCTCTCCCACCTCCCTGGGATTGTGTTGACAAATGACCCATGCATCCACAGGAACTGGAGCCCAAAGGCCTGGCCAGCCTGGACACGCGGAAGAGGAAACAAACGAACTCCGGCAATTACAGTCTCTTGCAGAAATCTCTGTTCGTAAGAAGTGACTTGCAATAAGTGACAGAAACATTTTAGCAGTGCTTTCACTCATGCTGCTTGCCTGCAAGCAAGTCCAGGGGAAGGGATGAGACTTTTACAGCTGGAAGCAACTACGTCTGTTACACAATTGCTTAAATGTATTCTGAGGTCTGTATCAGGATCAAAAAAATGTACATTTCGTTGTTGCATGGGTTGGTTGGGTTCTGTCACGTGCTTTTTAGCGTTTATCCTCTAGCTGACACTTTCAGGCGATGTATCTGCGCCAGCTAAGAATAGATTCTATCTTCCTCAGTGTTCCTGCTGGCTGTCAGTGCTGTAACGCCGCCGAAGCCTGGTGGTTGCGGCGGTTCTGTTGGAGGTAGGGCACAGCACGGCCGGGGAACGCCGCTCCCTAGCCAAGGCCGGGGTAAGAGCCGGGCCGGGAGGAGACTGCGCCGCCGCCGCTGCCTGCAGGGCCCCGCCTCGCGGAGGAGGGGCGGCCGCGGCCGTTCCGCCCTCAGCCGGCGCTCCTGCGGCCCAGTCATCGCGGGCCATGGGGGAGCACCGGGGGCGAGCGGCCCTGCAGGAGGCGTCCGGGCCCGAGCGGGTAAGGGGCGGGCGGAGCGCTGAGCCCTGTCGGGCGGGAGGGCTGCGGCAGGCTGCGTTGATCGCTGCGTGACTGCGGAGTGCTTACACAACGGCTCGTTGTGCGGCTGCACGGGATTCCGCCCCAGGCTCCGGCCCGGCCTCGGGGTTCGGTGGGCTCCCCCTACGGCTGGGGCCGGGCCGGCCTCCTCTGCGGGCGGGGCGGAGCCCGCCTCCGTGTCGGGAAGTGCGAGCGGGAGGGAGATGGGAGGGAGAATCCTGTTCTTCTTACCCCTGTGGGCCTGAAGGGTTCTGTTGGGGAGCTGCCCCAGGCCCTTTTCTGCGTCCTCGGGGCACGGTCTGCACAGCCGGGCCTGAGGGATTGAAGCTAAAGGTGTGCAGAGGAGAAATACACCTGGTCCTCCCAAAGGCTGGGTTCCAGCCGTACCCAAGCTGATGGAAACTGGGATATGCTGTATTAAATACAAGCCTGAAATATACATCTGTACATGCGCACTTACTTCTTTTATCAGTGTTGTGCTATTCCCCTAATGCAGCTGATTTGCTCTGGCCTGCCAGAAACAATTAGCAGAGCTATGCTCTTCCCTCTGGGGTGCGGAACCACCAGGTGCTGTGCCTCTCACCCACTGCTCGGGCTGATGCTGTCTCCCTGGAGTGCGGGCAGTCTCCCTGGTCAGGTAAACCCATCTGCTGCACATGGAGCCTCCACTGCCCAGAGCTGCCCTAGGCCTTTGGGAGCCTGTGGCTTACATGGCAGTGTGGAAGGCATCCTTCCTTGTGCATCCCAAGGGCTTTTTTAGACATGGACCTGTTGTGTCACAGGGCCAGCCCTGCCAGTGCTCTTCTTTTTCTTCCTCTGCTGTAACTTATGCAGGGCATGTGGCTGAAATCGGTGCTGGGGCTGGTTCTATTTAACATCTTTGTAGGCAACATGGACAGTGGGATTGAGTGCACCCTCAGCAAGTTTGCTGACGACACCAAGCTGAGTGGTGCAGTTGACACGCTAGAGGGGAGGGATGCCATCCAGAGGGACCTGGGCAGGCTTGAGAGGTAGGCCCATATGAACCTCATGAAGTTCAACAAGGCCAAATGCAAGGTCCTAGACCTGGGTCAGGGCAATCTCAAGCACCCATACGGACTGGGTGGTGACTGGCTTGAGAGCAGCCCTGAGAAGAAGGATTTGGGGGTGTCTGTTGATGAAAAACTCAGCATGAGCCAGCAGTGTACGCTTGCAGCCCAGAAGGCCAACTGTATCCTGGGCTACATCAAGAGACGTGTGACCAGCAGGTCAACAGAGGTGATTCTGCCCCTCTACTCTGCTCGTGTGAGACCTGGAGCACTGTGTCCAGTCTGGGGGCCCCCCACACAAGAAGGACATGTAGCTGTTGGAGCAGGTCCAGAGAAGGGCCACAAAGATGATCAGAGGGCTGGTGCACCTCCCCTATGGGGACAGGCTGAGAGAGCTGGGGCTCTTCAACCTAGAGAAGAGAAGGCTCTGAGGAGACCTTATAGCGACCTTTCAGTACCTGAAGGAGGCCCACAGGAAAGCTGGGGAGGGACTTTTTATAAGGGCATGTAGCGACACAACGAGGGGAAATGACTTTTAACTGGAAGAGGGCAGATTTAGACTAGATACTAGGAAGAAATTCTTTACTGTGAGGGTGGTGAGACACTGGAACAGGTTGCTCAGTGAGGCTGTGCATTAAAAACCCACTTTCTTGCTGTTCAGGTGGTCAAACAGTGGCACAGGTTGCACAGGGAGGTTGTAGAGTTCTCATTATTGGAGATGCTCAGACTGCCGACTGGACACTGCCTTGAGCAACCCGCTGGCTGTACTTTGTACACCACCTTGAGATTAAGGAATGGACCCAGGGTGCTGAATGAAAGCAGGAGGTGTACGGGCTGTGCGAAGATTACCTCCCCAGCTCTGCGTTCCCCCACTGCTTTCTTGGGGTCAAAAAGGCAGGACTGGGACTGTGTCATGCTCTTTTAGTGCAAGGCGACAGCAAGGGGAGCCCTGGCAGCGATCAGCTTCTACTGTACCTCAGAAGTAGAAATCAGAGAGTCATCTGTGTTTGTTCAGCTGGGTTGTACCAAGGGATGCACGAAGTTAACAAACAGGCTTGGTGGCAAGTATTACTCTGATAAAAATTTTTCCATGTAGGAATGGAGTTCAGAACTGAGAGACAGCACCATGTCACAGCAGGGTTTGCCTCCTGTGAACGCAGAGACAGCATGTGTGCAAAACTCCATCCTCAGAAGAGCTTAGATGATATGGGGGGTGCACAGAGAGGGAGTCCCCAGCACGGTGTGTTCTCTGTGGACCAATTCTTCCTTGTTCATAGAATCATAGAATGGCCTGGGTTGAAAAGGACCTCAAAGATCATTTAGTTTTGACCCCCCAGCCATGGGCAGGGTCACCGACCACTAGGCCAGGCTCCCCAGAGCCCCATCCAGCCTGGATGTTCTTACATTTTTTTAAATTAAAACTATTTTTTAAACTTTTTTTTTTATTTTTTAAACTATTTTTTCCAGTTCTGCAGTGTGGTCTTTCTCAGGGAGCTCTCACTGTGAGCCTTTACCTCCTGGAAGCCATGCTCTATTTCCCTGCCACTGGGACTCTCCATTCTGTATGTACAGCTTCCCGGCCCGCTTCTTCTGTTACCTTTCTGTGCCATGTACTGACAGCACTACTGGCATGCTGCTAGGGGCCATTGGGAAAGATGCACATGCTCTTGCCTCAGTGTTAGTCTTCAGTTTTCCTGCTATGCTCCCCCTCTACTTCTATACACCAGAAGTATTTTCCAGGTTATCTTTCTACATGATGGGCCCCGTGAGCTGGTTTTTGAATGGCTCAGGAGCATCACAGTGGGGTTAGGGAGCGGGATGGGGATGTGTGATGCCAGGTGCAGGCCGGCCTTGAGGAGCCGTTGGGCAGCACTGTCACCTTGCATGCATCCCCACCATGTTTGATGGCATCTTTTGAAGGCTCAGTGCAAGTGCAGCTGCAGTTTCCTCCTTGTACTGCAGAAAAGTGTTCCCTTTGGCACTCAAGAGGTGCAGCTGCTCGGGGCAGGTTGATGTGAGAGGTGCAGAGCAGGGCAGGAAGGTAGTGCTGCCGCCTGAGCAGGGCACGGATGGAGGGCGAAGGGGCGAGCACCCTAGGGAAGGGTGATGCAGCTGTCTGTGGGGAGTGGGTGAGTGTCTGCCTGAGACAGTGGGCTTTTGGGCTGTATCTCTGTGACAGAGGGAAAAGTAGGGAATAGTAACAACAGCCTTAACCGGGACTGTGCTTTATCTTCAGAGCTCCTCTCCAAGTGCAGCTGAAAATGGCTTGAAACCTCACGAGGAGCCTCTCCTCAGAAAAAATCCCCGTCGGTTCGTCATCTTCCCCATCCAGCACCCGGACATATGGAAGATGTACAAACAGGCCCAGGCCTCCTTTTGGACAGCAGAAGAGGTGAGCTCTGGGGCCTGGAGCCTGGAATGTCATTCCTAGCTCTGCTGCTGGCTTGTTTTGTATGGGTTGGGGTTAATTTTATGGATCATGAGGTGCCTGCTCTGGAATAGGACTCCCTTCAGGGTCAGTGGAAGGAAAGCTGCTTCTGTCAGGTGGTTCGGCTGGCCTGGTTTGAGTGTTAGGCTTAGGATGAGGTGGAACTGTATCCCGGGGCACTTCTCTGGGTATAGAGGGAGCTTGCATCAGAGGTATAGAGGCTGTGACCTGCTGTGGTCACTGTGTCTGCAGCTACCTCGCTCACATGAAAGGTTCTGAGCAATTTCATGAGAATGCTGCTCTTTAATATTAGGCACTTATTTTTCAGGAAGGTGGTGATAATGAGAAATTCTTGCTAACAGTGTGTGTAATTTGCTGCTGAGCGCCCTGGTTAGATGTTCGTCGCCATGCTGGAACTGACTGTGTGTTAGGACATGTCATTTTACCTGAGATTGCTGATTAGGCAGGCCTGAGCAGTACTTAGCTCACTGCGCTTGCAGCAGTGGAGACTTCTGGATTTGCATGGATTACCTGCCAGGTGAGCAGCTTGTTGCAGCTCAAAGCTTCTGTAGTCTTTGTACATTTGTGGGCAGAATTCTGCAATTGCTGAGGAATGACAGACTCTAAATAGTCCAGAAAGCATCCTGGGATAGCAGTGCTATATAGACTTCATTCCATTGCTTGCTGGGGAGGCTGCTGTCTGGTGTCAGTAGAAGTTGATTTAAACAGTTAAGAGGCACTGAAACTCCTACCTGAATAGCACTACTCTTACTGTATCACTGGTTCCTTCTTCCACTGTCCTACCATCTGTCAGCACATTTCCGAATGAATTGGGAAGTTAGACGTAAAATTGCTTTGTGTGTATTTATGCATGAGCATGCATATATATTTGTACATAAATCGTACACACGCACACACAAACCTAAAAGCTTTTTTAGGCCTTGCTGCAGTTTTCCCATCTGGCCCTGCTAACTGCTGCTGTGGCTCAGAAATCCCTCAGAAACAAACAGACAAAGAAAGATGGTCAACGCTAAGGAGGTTGTGGTTTTCTGCCATGGTGAGAACCAAGTGTCACAGGCAGTGCAGTTACACAGTATCTACACGTGCTGTTCTCGGGTGGCATGGAGGCTGAACACCTGTCAAAGGCAACACTGCCTTCAGTGCATCTTTTGGCACGCTTGGGCACAGGTTTCTTGCAGTACCAGCATTTATTTCAAGTAGAGTTTGTAAATGTCTCAGAGAGAGATCTGCTCGTTGATGCATGTTCATACTCATGCCGGTAAGACTCTGATGCTTTTTGAAATCTGGTTTATTTGTACCGTGGAATAAAAACAATACATTTTGGATTACAGTAGTGTAAGCTGCAAAGCAAGCACAGGATGTTGCTGTTGCAGAAGGACAGCAGTACTGCAGTAGTTTATCGTGCTTGATATTCACGCGTATTTAAATCCTCTACGTGCAAAGATTGTGAAAGCCAATGCCAAGCTCTGTCTCACTCATTTGACAAGGCCACTTTTGTTCCTACAGCATAACAAGCACAAAGGGATGGTAACTTTTTTTTTCTCTTTTTTTGTTCTCTTTTCATTAGGTTGATTTATCAAAGGACCTTCCTCACTGGAACAAGCTAAAAGCAGATGAAAAGTACTTTATCTCTCATGTTCTCGCCTTCTTTGCAGCCAGTGATGGAATTGTAAACGAAAACCTGGTGAGAAAGCCTTACAGTTTGAATACTTACTTTATTAGCTATTGGATTTTCATTTTGGTTTTCTCATATTAACGTGTAAGATTATTAAATGAGCGTATTTTCTTCCCATCATCTCACCTTTGCCAAAGGAAATAAGCAGCTTGTTCTGCTCATTGTCTGAGATACGTCGGAGCCACTGTTGTCAGCAGGACTCCTAATGATGTCTCTTGAACACAGTTTTGAAGCTCAGCCTTCTGCCTGACTGTGTTCATCTGCAGTTATTGGTGAATTAATAGAACCCATGCTTCTTCACATACCTGTGCTAGATGAGAAGTAGCAGGGGGATTGTGCTGTGCCATGCTCTGTGTTCTTTATTTAGGTAAAACTCATTTTGCTCTCACTAAATGGCATTCATGCGTACAGGTGGGTGCTATTAAAATGGTGGGGAAACCTTTCTGCTGAAATCACTTCTGGGCTGCAGAATGTCTCACTGCAGGTTGTTGTTAGACCAGAAATGCTCATTTTAGATATGATAATACATTTATATATATTGCATGAAGATACTATTTACATTTTAATGGTGAACAGAAAGTGTGAGGCTTTGTTTGCTATGAAGTTTTTACTGTTGCAGCATTTTGCTCTTTTCTTCCTGTGTGTGCCACCACACATCAGTGCAGTTCTTACACAGCATGCGTAGCAGGTGTCTTTACTTGTAGCTGGCTCTGTGTATTTGCTTCTATCCTATTGACATATTTGTTAATAAAGTAGGGCTGAATTGCTGCCTTCCCTTCTCTCAGAGAAGGCCTGTTGTCTCTCCTGTTTGGCTCATGCAGGACCAGTTTTGCTGTACTTGCTGTCACGCTTTCTGCTTTTGGTAGGTGGCACGCTTTAGCCAGGAGGTGCAGATCCCAGAAGCTCGTTGTTTCTATGGCTTCCAGATTCTCATTGAGAACGTTCACTCGGAGATGTACAGCTTGCTTATAGACACTTACATCAAAGATCCTGAGAAAAGGTAAGTTTCTGAATGTGCCGCAGACCCAAGGGAAATCTTTCAGCCAGCACAGGTGGAGCTGTGGCTGGGTGGTAACAGCTAGCTTTCTATTTCACACTGACTTACTGAGGAGCTTCCTTAAAGCTTTCTGGGCCGTCGCTCCTGAGCCCCGAAATGAAGGGAAGTATTGCTGACCGATGGCCTTCCATAGGAGTGTTCAAAAGGCTGGTTAATATTTGTATAAAGCTGTGATTGCAGGCAGCGCAGACTGTGTGTAACTCTGTTAAGCATTAAACAGCCTCCTTGCGGTTATTGTGCTCCAGCGGTACTTGCAACTGGTGTTTGTAACAGATGTTGATCAATGCCTTGAATCCTTTCGGCTTTTTTATCATCAGTGCTTTTCCATGCCACAAGAGCGACTTATTTTTAAAGAACTGGTTTGTTTGGAGAGCTCCCACACCCTTGTGGTCTGCAGATGTGCCTAGTTGAAATGATAATACATTTGGAAAAAGGTACTTTCCATCAGAAATGCCACTGATGGTCAGACAGATGGTGATGGTCAGACAGAGCTCGGTTTCCCACGGTGGCATCCTATGTGTTGAAGTAGTGTCCTGCAACCCCACAGTACAAGGCCAGCAGGACGGCTGCAAGGTTTTCTTTGAGGTGCTCAGCATGGGAACAGATCTTGTGCTCGTGGGACTTGTCCAATCCCTTTTGTGGAACTGGGAGAGGTGAGGGTTATCTCTTTGAGCAGGGTCAGGCTGTTGTCTGTCTTGGTCTGAGAGCCAGCAGAGTCTGGTCCCACTGGGATTGGAGGTTTGTGTTCCGTTCCCATCTCTGCAGCTCCTCTGAGACCTTGGGTACACCACTTTCTGCACATCTGCCTCTCTGTTTTGCCTCTTGTTGTCAGACATCATCATCCCTTCAGGGCAGGAACTCTAACTTGGGTTAGTTCAGAGCTTATAGCATAATGGGGTCCACTGTCTGGTGGAGACACTCAGGACAGATATATACGTAAATCCATTCTTTGCTTTATTATTCTGGTGTTCTCTTTTTTTTCTTTTGTAGGGATTTCTTATTTAATGCTATTGAAACAATGCCTTGTGTCAAGAAGAAAGCAGACTGGGCTCTGAAGTGGATTGAAGACAGAGAATCCACTTTTGGTGTGTATCTTCCTAAAAACTTGTTTCTGTTGCACATCATGAAGTTGGTTCCTGTTTTGTACTCCAGTGCTAAGAACTGAACGGCTGAAGCCTTGCAAGTCCAGGCTTTATTTGTATGCACATTCAGATAGACAAAGTTGTGTGTGGTGTTAGCTTTTTTTTTTTGCAACATTATGAATGAACTTGGGGAAAAAAAGAATCAGGAGTCATTTCTCTCTTTTCTGGCTCACTGCTGTGACTGTGACTGTAGGTTTCCAGCTACTGTGTCTCATCTCAGAGCTGGGTCACTAGGTCAGTTTCCATCAGCATGGGTGCAGGCCATCCGTGCAAATGTTCAGCTTGGAGTGTTAACTTTAAAGTATGTGTTGTAGCTGAAATGAATGGTGGGCAGACAGGTGAATTTTCTAAAAGAAATATCCTCTATACTTGACAAAAGCGTAGGAGACGGTGAGATTTGGCAAGACTAAGAAAATGAGTGTCCTTCTGCGTGTCATCGTTCTGCAGCATCCATTGTTCACAGCTTTTGTTTTGAGCAGGATTCTTTTCAGAGCAGTGGATGCTGCTGTCCTGGAGTGTCCTTCTGCATCCTTAGTCTGGCTTTGCTTGCTTTATGCCGAGTCTCCTCATCTCCTTCATTCAGCTCCCGTCAGCATGGGGTGTGCAAAGAATCAGGAGGTTCCCTGACTGTAAAAGCAGTGTCCTTTTTCTTTCTTTCTTCCTATTTTTAATTCCTTCTCTCTAAACTTCATCCTATCCAAATTTTGTAAAGCATGTTTCTACTCTTCTGCGTTTTGCATCTCACTGAGAAAGTTACCCAATCCTAAAACATTCTGGGGGCCCAGACCTTACTCATATCTCACAATCCATATGTTATCTGAAAGTGGCATGCTTAGTTAGTGCTTCCTTCCGGACTGGAAGGCTGGCCTTCAAGAGGGTAGCTGTGTTTGATTTCTTACACTGAGGGTTTAGTTGCTGTGTTTATTCTGTGGACTCTCAGCCTCCCAGCGTGCGCAGGCATTGCATGGTGCTGCTGACAGGAGATTTTGTTTCAGCATAACTCATTTATATGAATGTTAGTCAGGTGGAATGCAGTAAAAAACATATTGGTGTCCAGGAAGTGTTTATGCAGCACATCTCCCTTCCTGTCTAGAGCTAACCTCGGAGGTTTTAGTGTTGTCACATAAACTCTTTCCTTAGTAGCTTCTGTGATACTTTTAAGTTCATGTCGAATTTCTTCAGATAAGCCAGCAGGTGGCATTTGCATCTCATTTGAGGAAGCAGAGCAGATGGAATTTGGGGTTCGTTGTTATTATTTTTTAAAAACAAAAGTCTGCGCAGTTCTTGATGGTAAAAAAGACAGCAGCATTTAATGCAAAGTTCTGCATATTGAAATATACTCTAGAATCTTCTGGAGTTGTTTCAAATAGAGCATATGCATCAGATAGTCTTGTAGTCTGAAGAAACACATTCCTGTAGAGAACAGGAAAAACTGGGACTGAAAGGTGGACTAACATAAATATTTGTGACATGGTGAAGGTTTTTTGTTTATTTTATAGGAGCTTTTCCCCATTCTGTGTATCAGTTACACAGCCATTTTCCTGCCTCTTTGGAGAAAGAGATAAAGCTGTCCTAATACCTTACCTGCTTCTGACACTTGTGGTCTTTCCCTTCTGATTTTCCTGCGGCAGTTTCAGTGGGTGCCCTGGTTCTGTTCTGCTGGGGTTGCCTGTGGCTAAGTTCTGCTGCACGTGTTGACCTTCTGTGCCATAGGATCTGCTGAAAGATGTGGTTGGCTACAGCAGCTGGTGTGGCAGCAGATGCCTCCCCTCCAGCATCAGTCTGTTTGATGCAAATGGTGCACTGTGCTGACTGGCAATACACTCTTTCATGTCTAACGGAAAATGTATTATGTTAAACAGGTGAGAGAGTGGTTGCCTTTGCTGCAGTTGAAGGCATCTTCTTTTCGGGTTCATTTGCTGCTATATTTTGGCTGAAGAAGAGGGGCCTGATGCCCGGATTGACTTTCTCCAATGAACTTATCAGCAGAGATGAGGTAATCTATTGAGTCCCACGTATTGTCTATGAAGAAAAGTGAGTTTCAAGGAGAAGGACAGAATTGCGTTTGTAAATAACCCATAGTTTTGCTAGAGCAGGTCACCTCTGTGGAGGAGGGTAAGCTTGGAGCAAGCTGAAAAGCAGAAAGGGAACAAAGCAGGTGGGTGGGTGCAGAAGTAGCGTTTGGGCAGGGACGGGTCAAAAAGCGAATCCAGCAGTGAGCAGGGGATGCATGTCTGGGTGTGGTGGAACCCAGCTGACAGTGCTGGAGGTCGAGGTCTCTTATCCCACTCCCATCTCCCCCCAGTTATGGATCCCAGAGGTTGCAGACAGCCACCTTAATCCAGCTGTGGATGAGCTGCTGCAGAAACAGCAGATACTGTTCCTCTCTGTGTCCTTACCCTACTACACAGGGATAAAATCTCCTGGGAGGGAGCAGCTGCAGGTCTGCATTACAGGGGTGTGCCTTTCAGCTCCAGATGTGAGGTGTCTGAGGGGTGCGTGTCAGCACACTGAAGGTGGGCTGTCAGACTGCACCCTCACGAGTGCCCTTTCTTTTCACTGCTGCCTACTAGTTGGCAGCAGTTCCCTATGGCTGAGGCCTGTCTGTAAGGCAGCACGCCATTTATGGCACTGTCAGCACTGAAAAAGCAGCAAGATCGGTTTTATTTGCAAGATAAATCTGCTAATGATTGAACTTATCAGACTTCTAAAGGTCTAAAAGAATAAAGAGCTTTCTCATAATGGAAGTAATCTCTGTGGGTTAGGTAAGCTGATTTGAAAGGAGACATCTTGAGATGTCTTTAATCTGAAAGACTTCTGTTGAAGAAAATGCTACGACTGGTAAATAAAGCCAAACAATTCTTCAGCCTTGATTTCCTCTTGTCTTTTGTTTCTGTGAGTCATCATGAGCTGATCCATTCAAATAAGGAAGTATTTCTTTGTTAGACAGATGACTTTCAGATGAATGGGATGCAAGTTCCCCCTTACAGCAGTATAACTCTGCAGTGTTGAACAAAGGAAGGTGTAGGGTTTTATGAGTTCCGCTGGCATAATTCCAACTGCAAAGCTGTTAATTGTGAAGAGGAAGGCACAGTCCACACAGCACCTGCATCAAAAAACAGGAAATACTGTTATAAAAGCAGTGACAGTAAAAGAATCTACACTGGAAAAGTACAACATGAATGTTTTCTGATGCATTTGAGCAGATAAATGGTTGGTGCTCAGTAAGGTTTTGAGCTGCAGACTCCTTGAGCTGCCGCATCTCTCATTCTTAGAGGTGCCAAGCTGCCTGAGGCACTGGTCAGCAGAGCACACTGGTTTAGCCAAAAAGCCAGTCACCTCCTGCTGGTGGTCCTGCCCTGCAACAGACAGCTGATGTGTCCATGGCAGGGGCACGTGTGCCAAATTATATGGCTTCACGACTATTTGATGGCCTGAAGCATGCAGATTTCATAGCCTTTTTTGAAAAACTTTCTGCTTCCTGATTTTGTTTTAATCCTCGTTCATGATAACAGTGGGTTGTCTTTTTACCCACAGCCTGCCAGATCGTGCTGGCTAGTTTGCACTCTGAGTGTGCCCTCGTGGTACTCGTGTGCTTTAATCACTGCGTTGTCAAGAGGAGAGGCGTGGTATCACAGTGCTCCTTTGGAATGAGTGCAGTTTGTTGGTCTCTGTGTTGGGCAGCTGGGTAAAATGTACATGCTTATGTTTGGTGGGTTGAATTGGGATGTAGAAACAAATATTACGAATCTATAGATGGTCTGGTAGCGAGTCCTTCACACTAACTGCATTTTGTGGGGAGAGATAGATCACTTGTTTATCTCTGATTTGATGACTCTAATCTGAATCTACTCTTGAAAACGCTGTAAGGAAAAACAAGGGAAGAAAGGCTACTAAAAAAATAAAGATTGATGCATAGGTATCTCAAAGTCAAGAATGGCTAGCGAGTTTATGCTGACTGACATATTGCTGCAGGTCCATATGTAGTCTTTCTGCAAAAGCATCTCTGATGGGAGGCAGGAACTCCGTAATCTATGGCTCTGCGTAGAATCCTTAGCAGTAGAGCAACTCTCAAAATGAGACTGGAGAAAGTGTATGCTGATTGTTATTTTGTTATAGGTGGCACCTCTTGGATTTCAGATGTTATTAACTGAGTTTTTAACCAAAAGTGCCCTTACGGGTCTGTTACATGTAGTAACATTAGGACTGTTGAGAATCAAGTGTGTAGGAAGCTTAAACCTAAATTGAGACTGCCTCTAATTAAGAGCAAACTGTGTGCAGTAGGGAAAAGCTCTCTTTGTTGTTGTTCTCTGTTATTTCAGGGTCTACACTGTGATTTTGCTTGTCTGATGTTCCATTATTTAGTGAACAGACCATCAGAAGAGAGGGTCCGGGAGATCATTGTTAATGCTGTTGAAATTGAACAGGTAAGCCTGGCCAGGACAATGTCATGAGCAGCACAGCAGGAACTGTATGTGCAAAAATAAACAAATTAACTTCTAGTTTTTGGAATTTCATATTTAGTGCTTGGATCCCCGATGCATTATACCATTCTTTCCCTCTTCCTTAACTGTGACAATAAAAAGCAGACACTTTCTGATACAGTTGTCAAGTAACTGTGAGAAGCTGAAGCTGGCAAGCTGTTTTCTTCCTTAAAAGTCAAAAAGAGGAAGACATTCTCTCTTGGAGAAGAGCTTGTTTACCTCTGACCTTTAGGACCTTTGTCTCTCCCTGCTCATATACGCATACCTGTTTGTCCTCTGTGAGAGCACAGGGTCTGTTCTGGACGTGGGTACAGTGCTGTGTTCTAACTTTAAAAAAAATTGCTGTTCTTTCATAGGGAGTGCTACCCAACTTCAGCTACACGTCTCTGCATTGTGGAGTGTTTTGCAGGACTGTAGTTTACCCTTTCTTTTCTGTTGTCATCTAACTGCTGTGATGATGACGAATGCCCTGGTCTTGCCTTACAGCAATGAAAGGTCTTGCATCAGCACCTAAACATGCACGTGGCTGAGCTCAGTGCTCGTGTATCACTGTCCTCTGGTTTGCTGTTCTATAACGGCTGGAAGCCAAGGAAAACTGGAGATTTCTGGATCTATTCCTTCTCCCGCTCCTCTGGTCTGTAGGTTTTATTGAAGTTGGAACTCAAGCTTTCACTGAAGCTTGGGATCTTGTGGGGAAAAGAAAAGGAGGGGAGCGCTCATAAAAATTCTTGTACCTTTTCCAGAAAAATGTGCTAAAAATAAAGGAAGATACAAGCAACTACTGAAAGGAGAAGACACTTGTTGAATTTAGTGATGCAAGTTATTTGTTCAGACTACTGCCTGGGGAGCCTGGAATATCACAAGTTGCGTTACTGTGAAACACAGGTGTCTTCTCTCCTTTTCTCCTCTTAAATTTCATTTCTCTAAATGTCATCTGTATTTTAACTTCCAGGAGTTTCTCACGGAGGCATTACCTGTAGGTCTGATTGGAATGAATTGCACTTTGATGAAGCAGTACATTGAATTTGTCGCAGATCGGTTACTAATGGAGCTTGGGTTCTCAAAGGTAAGAGATGGAACTGCAGAAACGCTGGTCTGCTGGAGCAACCCAGGAAAGCTGTCAGCACAAAGTGCTTTCCCGATGTACCTGCAAGCAGGTTGCTTTTAGTGCTTGTACTTCTGTGAGCGACAGATGAAACCGCAACGTTAATATGTGTGCTTCCCTATTTAAAAGAGCAAGAACAATTCAGGCCATTGTTTCTCTTCAGTTGCTCTGCAGGTTTGTGTTGGGAAATTATGCTGTGCTCACATGCTGTGCTCTCAGAAGGCTGACGAGCGCCTTGGACAGGTGAACTTCAAACTTCTGGGGGCACACAGTATTGAACTTGCTTACACTGTGCCCATAAATTATATCGCATATTTGTCACGGTTTTGTGATTTTGGTTTTTCAGTATTCCACATCATAACATCATGTAGTGCATAGGGAGTTAAAGTGTTAACACTCTAATCCGGCTACCTGCCCCTACACGTCATGGAGGGGTGGGCTGGGGGGTGGGGCTGCTTCTTTGGACTCCCAACGAAGAGGCAAGTGCTCCGTTAACTCTCTCTCTCCACTTTGTTTGATTTATCCATCTCAATTAGATTGTATTATATTATATTATAGTTAGTAAAATAAGTTTACCTCCCTAGAGGTCTGTTTGTTTTCTTTCCTTTCCTTTTCCCTTCCCCTTCCTCTTTGGGGGGAGAGGCTGGGAAGGGGGCCCTTGGGCCCACTGTCCCTGTCACGGGCATAGACTGGTCCAGGTAACCCCGTGACAATATTACAGCGAGGGGTGATCTAATCTGAAATATAGATATATTTTTGTTACACATTGTAACCTTTTCAGAATCAGCAGTGTAATAATGTTTATTTTCCCCAGGTCTTTCATGCAGAAAATCCTTTTGATTTCATGGAGAATATTTCTCTGGAAGGAAAAACAAATTTCTTTGAGAAGCGGGTTTCGGAGTATCAACGTTTTGCTGTTATGGCAGAAACTATGGACAATGTTTTCACTCTGGATGCTGATTTTTGATGCCTTGGCAAATTAGCAGTGACTGCCTCCCTCTCCCCGTCTCACTTTCTGCTGTGAAGTTGTCTCCATTTCCTCTGCTGGAGTTGGAGTCTACTGGGATTTTTTCCTGGGGTTTCATGTTGTTTTTTTGAAGAGTAAATGCATTTTGCTCTGTGTCATTTAAAAAAAAAAGGAAAAAGGGGTTCTTTTTAAAAAAATTTGTAAGGCTTTTTAAAAGGACGGCCTTTTTAAGATTCCTGTGGTTAATCTGCTGTAACTGCTGTCTTTAAAGATGATCTGGGTACTGCTACTTTTTTTTAAAGACTTCAGTAGTGTTTTAAGAAAGCAAGCAGCTTATTTACCTCCTATTGTAGTACTTTAGTCTGAAAAACAGATGAGGTATCACTCTATGTATATATGTTGCTATAAATTATTTTCATGGTTACTATTTTCATGTTTATAAATCCAATCAACAGTAAAAAGCTCTTCCCTTTTGTCCTGCTGCAGATAGAGCAATAGGGGACTCTGAGAAGACACGAGTTCAATAAGGTAGGAGCTTGTTACACCCAGGGATACAGTTTGATCTCTGCGTTCTCTCTGAAATAGTTTTTACTCAGTTTGCAAACACGATGGCTGTCAGTAGGAGTACAAAACAAATACATACGAGGAGCTGTTATCAAGCATGTCAGTGGACCTTGAATGGTCCTTGACAAAGCAAGCCTGTTAATAGTGGAGAAAAAACGCATCCTGTAGTTCTCTGGCCTATGCTGTTTTTCACTGCTTCTATGAACAAGTGCCTTATAACACAGTTTGTGGCTCTGCCGTGCTGCGCAGCTGGAACAGCGAGCACTGGGTGTTGTCTGTACTTCCTCTGTTGTGTTAGGTGGATGTTCTCTCCTTCTCCATTTCATTGTGCATTGATGAGAGGGAGAAGGCATATTGTTGCAAGGGATGGTTCCTTGAGGTGCTACAAACACGCTGCTTGAGCTGTGGAGAAGCACCAGTAATTTACTGAGGTACTTCAGTTTGTTGTTTAATGTGAACCATTAAAAGCACTGTCACAGCGGAGCTTCTGCAGTAAGGTATTAAACCTTTCAGAATCAAATCTTGAAGAAGCATGGATTGGCAGTATCTTACAAAGGACTGCTGTTGGGTTTTTAGTGTGTTTCAGTTTGTGCCCCCAAGATTTGAAGTTCCTTTATACTGCATGTTGAGAATGGAGCATTTGAAGAAGACCTTAAAATACTGCAGTGATAGGGTGGAAGGGATATTGCTCATGTACAGGTGGATTATTTGCAAATAAAGAGCTTTTTTTTCCCCCCAGGATGACGTAAGTGTAAATGAGCTAGACAAGGAGTTCTGCTTTATTAAACCAAGCATTTTTTCACAAGATTAAGCAATTTGTATAAGAGCTTTTATAAGTCCTTTCTGTTGTTGCAAACATCTTGTGCTGCTTTAAATACACCTGGCATGAGATGAGCTGGCAGCGTTTAGTGGTGGTGGGGTGGTACAGGGCTGTTTCCCCACCAGCCCAGATTAGCCACAGCCCCAGGTAGCTGCGCTCCATGAAGTGAGTTCACTGCAATAGCATAGTTCCTAGTGAACAGCTTTCTCTGCTGTGAGCATTAGCAGCAAAACTGACTTCTTGTTTGGCTGCGGTAAGATCACAGAATACATAGTGAGCATACGAACAGGACAGCTTTTTTTTTTTTCCTAGAGAAGGGCTGAAATCATTTGGAAAATACAGAGAAAAAAAATAGATCTGCTGTCGCTAAGTAATGTTCTGTAACTGCAAGAGAACTGTGGAATCCAGAGTTAAAATCCAGCACCTTTTGCAAATACTGTATTGATGTTGGAGAATATGCTGTGAACGGTTCAGTTGTTGGAGGAATGGAAAATGTTTTGATGTCACTAAAAGAAATAAAAAGCGTTTTGTTTTGAGTGCTGTCAATTGGGAGTATACAAACGGCTTAAAGATGAAACTGTTCTGTGCTCAGGTTTTCTAAATGTGCAGATACCAGAGTGATCACAGCTCTTACTCTGTGCGTAAAATATCTGTATAGTTTCAATAACACTTGAACATGGACAGGAACATGCCTTTGTTTGCTAGTTGTGTGCTTTATTGTGGTCTAAAAGGATAAAATTAGGCCGTGCCAGAGAAACTTAATGTTCCTAGCTGATGGTTTCTGGGAGAAAGCTAAATGTGCCTGTATGCTGTCTTGTGCTTTGTGAGCTCTCGACTTGCTGTTTCTTGTTCCAGAGTATGCAGTCTAGGGAACAGCGAAAATTTTTTGTCCTGGAATTTTCAGGATTAAGGAGAAACCTCTTGGGAGTCCTTCAGGTTCAAAGAAGAAACACTCCAGGAAAGTAATTTCACTGTGCAGTGTCCGATACCTGGAGCTGGAGGGGAGCAGCCCTCTGCCTTTTAGGGTGGTTGGTTACTCCTCCCCTGTTCAGTGGCTAGGAAAGCGTTTGTTTGGGGAAAAATACCTGAGTATCAGGAGATGGAGATGTTGACGGAGGTTGTGATTGCAATGTCTTCTCTTCAAGCTGGCAGCCCATTAGGAGTGGAGTGCCCCATTGATTGACATAAGGCCCTGTGCTATTCAGTGTCTTCATAAACTATCTGGAAGGTGGGATTGAATGTGCCCCGATGAAGTTTGCTGGTGACACTAAATTAAGTGGGGAAGCAGACACTTCTGAAGAGAGAGCCACCCTACAGCAAGACCTTGACAGGCTAAGGGAGTGAGCCAGCAAGAACCGTATGAAGATCAGCAATGACAAGCATCGGATCCTGTGCCTGGGATGGCAAGATCCAGGAGTGTTGGGGTCTGCTGAGCTCAAGAGCAGTGCTACGGGAAGGAACCCAAGCTCAACAGGAGTAAATGCCATGCTGCTGATACAAGGAGATGCCAGGAGAAATGCAGCATTGTGCTTTGCCAGCTGTGAAGGGGCACCTGAAGGAGAGCTGTGGGCTCCATCCTGTGCTGGTGGGATGCGTTAGTGCTGCGTGGCACCACACAGTCCTCGACCATCACCTCCTGCCCTGCCATTCCATGTGAGGCCTCTCTGCTTGCCCCACACCAGCTACTTTCTGTGGGCTGAGGTGCAGCTGTTCAGAAGCCTTGAGTAGGGACAACCCCTGCTTTTATAATACCCACAGCCACCTTTGCAACTCCTCGTGTTTTCCTTCAAGCAGAGAAACATGGGTCTGAGGAAAAACAGATAAACTGATCAACAGTAGCCACAGATGCTTAATAGAAGCTGATGGCATACTCTCAGCCATCATGAAACAGCTGTGGAGTTCAGTAGGTGGGTGATAATTCCCAGCTCTTGCTGGAAAGAAAAACAGAGTGATGAGGTGAGGACAATATGCATAGCTGTACCCGGGGCTGCAGCCAACCCTGGCAAGCTGACACCGCTTCCATCCATCGTGGTAGGCTGAGGGCTGACCAGGGCTGGTTTTCCTCCTGGTGGAGCCCTCGAGTCAGTAAATACTCATTTATCAGCTGCTAAGTTCTCCAGGGCTGGTTCTGGGAGAGAAACAGCGGCTGAAGATGCCCACGCGATAAGAATACCCATAGCCAAGTATGTTTGCCAGAGGGCTGCTTGTGTGATGGGGATGGCTCTCTGCCCTGTGTTGTGTTCTGCAGAAGCAGCACATGCATGAAGTGCATGTCAGTATGTACAGGTAGGGAAGCACAGTGCATGTATTGGAAGCCAGTACCCATATCTGAAATGAGAGCTGGGGAAGAAGCAGTCCTCGGGGGAGCGGCAGAGCAGTTGGAATTTTTTTCTCTTGGCAGTTGGCAGATCCAGGAGAAGCATTAAGAACAACTCTTAATGGGCAAATAGTTTTTATTCGTTTGCTGAAAGCCTCTGGCACTGGAGTCAACTTGAACTTCAGAGCTGCAGGAGATGTTTGGCTGCCCAGAGAAATTTCTTAGCGCATCTCCAGATTTTGCACTGTCCAAGCACTTCCCTGTGATGCTCAGTGTTGGGCACAGGTGAGCCTCATGAGAGACTGCCTTCGATTTGTGTTATGAGGAAGAGGGGATCTCTCTGTCAGGCAGTGACCGGGGTGCAGGAGCTGCCCGGCTGCAGCACAGCGCCAGCCCAGCAAACCTTTCTGCTCGAGTCTGCCACCATGGCATGGTCAGCAGCACTTCCCACACTGCCAAAGCTAGGATGGCGGCTTGGTTTGCACTACGCTGGCCTGTGTTTGCCCTTCCTAAGTCCCAGCAGTGTTTCAGAGCACACTAGAGCAGAGGTGCAGAATTTTTTTTTAAGCAGAAGCCCATGAGGAGGCCTGCAGTCTGTGAGCGGGCCTGGGCCCTGCTGAGCCGTGCCAGGCCGTGTGGGCCCTGCCCCCACAGGGCAGGCGGCTGCCAAAGGGGTTGTACAGCTGAGAGGGGATTCCTTTAGTTCCCAGTGGCCACCCTGAAGACCTCATCTGGAGCTGATTAATTGTCAGCAACAGCTGTCCTGATTTTATGGCGACTGGGATGAAAGGGAGAAACACGAGGCCATACAAGAGGGCCTTTGGCTGGGGATGACTGGGGCCATGTCCATCCCGTGGGGCTGCCAGCTGCCGGCACGGCATGCAGCCCTGCAGAGCAGGCTGGCAGGAAACCCTGGGTACGTTGCTCTTAGCTCCTGGGGCTGCTTCCATGGCAGGGAACATTTACAGGCTCATGAATGTGTCTGAGGGATTTTTTGATTAGCCAATAAACTTTCCAGGGGTCTCGCAGATGTAGTTCTGTCAGGTAAAGTGTTGCATCCCGAGGGCTCCCTCTGGCCAAGCACGCAGTGGTGTGGGGCCATGCTCCGTGGTCTGGGCACTGCAGAGCAAGCGCAGACCTATGGGGCAGAGCAGGGCTGAGGGGGCTGTGGTGTCAGCACAGGGGGTGGCAATGAAGGCAGCTGCTGTCTGTGGGTGAGGTGGGGATGGGAAGCACTGCGGTTTGCAGCAGCTCTGTGCTAGGGCTCGTTCTGTGCCTTTCACTGACTCTGCTTACATCTCCTGCAAGAAAAAAAGAGAGAATCATGCAGAAGGCAAATTTACTTTACAAATTAAAAATAAACCCCAGCCCCCTGCTCAGCTGTTCCCTGGCATCTGCTCCCACGCAGCAGCAGCGTCTCAGTGGCCCTGCCGCTGACGGGTGGTTATTTTTTGGTTGTTTTTTTCCTGGGGACACAGTCGCCGGCTGCTTGGGGTGGGGAGGGTTCCTGGTCAGGATGGGAGCAGCCAGAGATGGGGCTGCGGGGGGGAGGGTGGAGCTATGGAGAGCACTGGGGGCAGGGGTGGGGCTGGCCAGTGGGCAAAGTCGCACTGCATCTGTATTCCTACCCACTTGATAAGGTGAATCTTGCTCTAAGAGCCTAATTAGTGTGAGTTCTGGGCCAGGAGCTGCAGCGGAAGCTGGCTCTGGAAGCACCAGGAGAGGTGAATGAGGGGAATCCGGATGTGACCCGCTGTAATTGGCACCTTGCTCACATCCACACAGCTCTTCCAAGCTCAGGAGTGTCAGTGAGATGCAGTAGGATCTTGCTGTAAATCACATCCGTTGATGAATTCATGGAACTCGCAACACAGAGATCAGGGTGAAGTTAAAGCTCATTAAATCCTGTTACCTTGAGGTGTGCAGTATCCTCCTCTTGTGTTCGTGGACAACGTCCAGCCCACAGCCCCAGCACTGCATGGTCTGCAGGCCTCTGTCTCCAGGCTGAGGGATCCTGCAAGAGCCTGATGGAAGCTGGGGCACTGGTGGGTATGCAGAACATTTGATATATATATCCTGGGTTTGCTAAAAGACCAGTGCTGTTCACCGCTGAGGAGAAGCTGTTGCATTTTTGGGTCTTTCTGACAGAATCTTTGGTGTTCACTGGCAGAACTTTGCCATTCCTGAAAGTGGCATGAGGGAACAGTTCAGTCAATCATTTATTGTGTAGGAAGATCCAGAAGGAATCACAGAATGTTTGCCAAGTGCTACATCAATTGGGAGCTATAGGTATCAAGTACACCAGCCGTGGTTGCTCTGTAGTCATCACATTGCCGTCATCTGGTTAACACATTCTTTCTCTTTATATTCTTCCATGGGCATGAGAAAACACGGCTCATGCCCGTATGGCCAAAGTCTTCCCTTCTCCAGTCCCACAACCACAGTGGCTGTGCCCATGTTCCTCATCAGAACTGCTCTGTGCTGGTGCTGGGCAGGGGCTGGGTCTGTGCTGGTGGTTAAACACTGCAGGTGGCTGCAGGTCAGTGCTTGGAAATGTCCAACTCTCTATGTACATAGAGGTATACAGCCCGTATGTCTGGCATTGGCTCTGCATCAAGCCAGTGATGAGAATGGATTCCTGGAGAACAACCTGGGTTTAATCATGACCTGCTGGACTGGGCTTGAAATGTCTTGTATGCATTTTTGGACCTAATTCATACTGGAAATCAGAGCAGATGGTTAGCATCTGGTTTAAAAATGTATCAGTCCGTGACCAAGAACCTCCATAAACAGAAACATCTCATGATGAGGATGATTTCAAGGCTGACCCAACTTAACTTTCAGTGACCCCCTGATGGGCTCCCCCAGGTCTTAGGGACACCTGAGCTTGAGTGCAGTCAGGGCATTGTACATGGAGGAATTCACTTTCAGCTCTGTGTGCCTCCTGGCTTTGCTTGGAAGGAGATGGGTTTGTCTTCTCTGCTATGAGCAGCAAACAATGCTCTTTAAGAAGAAAGAAATTGAAAAAAAAAAAAAAAAAGCCCCAAATCTCTTCTTACAGTACAGCTCTACCCTGGGTCATTCAAGGCAATGCCTTTTTCCCCAGTTCCCTGCTGCTTATCTCAACTCACTAGCACAGAGAAAGTGCTCAGGGAGCTTATTTTGGATTGCATAGACTTCCACACCAGGAGTCTACTATCTGTCTGATCCGTCCAATTGTTTATCATGGTGGGGTGTCAGCTCTTCCTGAGCTTCATGGTTACCTACCTTTTAGCCCAGTGGCTTTGGCAGCTCCTGTGTTTGCTCCTCAGCTCCAGTGTTTGCTACTTGGGGCTGGAGCTCAGAGGAGAGCTGGCAATTCCCTCTGCATGTGGCATGTTACCTGCCACTATTCTGAGCAATCACTTCCATCTAGAGGAAAAAACTGCGAATTCTCATACTCTTTTGGAAAGTGAAGATATCGGTATGTGTAGAGGGAGAAAAAATGTATCTAATACTTGGCTATCAAACCTGTCCACCTCTGCCTACAGCACTGTAAGATGTTGTGGGATACCAGAAAAGCTTTACTTCTTCCATGCAGAGCTTCCATTTCGCCATCATAATCAAATCCAAGGCTTTTTATTGTATGCATAACTGAACTAGATTGTATGTAATTTTACAAGACTACCACTCTGCACTTCATACATATTTGAAATCTAAGATGGTTGTTATTACCATTTTGATAGACGTTTTTTCCTCCAAGACATCCTTTTCCTGAAGAATTTTCTATATCTGCATCTCTTTTCCTTCCCAGCTCCATTTCCTCTTCCTGGTGCAGCTACATGAGAAGACAAGCATGAGGAGGACAGCAAGGCCAGGTGCAGTGATTCTGGTGTTCTGATATTTGCAGAACTATATTTGCTTCAGTAAGCTGAAACGGGTCTCAGGTAA
Organism: Pavo muticus; assembly: GCA_016647715.1. Taxonomy (NCBI): domain Eukaryota; kingdom Metazoa; phylum Chordata; class Aves; order Galliformes; family Phasianidae; genus Pavo; species Pavo muticus. The sequence goes on from JACDJE010000269.1 coordinate 1,332,633, forward strand.
GTGTAAGCTGCTGAGCAACAGAGCAGTACCTAATAGTGAGGCTTTGGCTGCCTCAGCTTTGGCTGCCTGTTTCCTCACTGCCTAGAGGCTAAAGGACAAGTAAATCTGCTCCTGCTTTTAGGGTCATCCTTATTATCACCGACATAGTTGAAGCCATGTAAACAATGGAAAATGAAAATAAAGTGCATCTAAGATCTACTGTTCCTTTCTTGGTGGGTTTTAAGGTTGCAAAGCTGCTGCAATTTAAAGTGAAATCTCAAATTAGCTGTTATAAGTAGCATCCATTTTAAAAATTCAATACCTGTATTTCATTAAGTTTTGAAGAACTGTGTGTGCTGGATAACAAGATGAAATTGCATTAACAAGCCATAATTTAATTTCTCATTAGACTTCAAATGAATTTTCTACTCATGCGTAACAAATTTCAAAGTTGTTATGGTTCATCTTCCAAATGTTCCCTCTTTTTGAGGATAATGTAAAAACACATTGCACAAACGATGGGACAAGAAAAGCAGGGAATTATTTGGTGTCTTTCTTGGAGAGCCAGAGAATTTTTACTTATTTGTAAAAGAATATATGCCAAAAGGAAAATATTTTATATAACCTGATCAAAAATGTTTATTTATGTTCTTCCTTTCTCCTAAGATGTTTCTGAACTATCTTACTAACAGACTAATAGAGATCATTTATTTATTTATTTATTTATTACTTAAAACTCTTAATTGGAACATAACTCCCTGGGTGAAACGTGACACAGATAGCCTGTTTTTTTAAAAGTGCCCAGAAATGCAATTAACTGTTAAGTGTTGGTCTGAACATGAGTTTCCTGCAGTGATATCAGAGAGGTTCAGTAAGGAATGTTGCTCCAACTGGAGCATGACTTCAGAGGATTAAATCCAATCTACCCCATTATATGTGAGGTTTTTGCTGGGTCTGTAATAACCCTACTGGGTAAGAACATAGTGGTGCTAAACTATCCTGTCCAGAACTAATAATGCCATGGTTGTATTAAATTAAAACTATTATCTGTCAATTGTTATCTGGTAAAATACAGTTTTTGTTTTCATCAATCTTCTGAGGTGCAAATAGACGAAAGGAAAGATAAACAGCATTGACTAGAACAATGTGCTGTGGAAGAACAGAGAAAATGATAGCTTTTATTTTGAAGAAAATAACATGGTAGAAAAGAAAAATACATAAAGAAAAACTTTCAACACAGGTGTAGGTTTATCATCACAATTTGCTAATAAAACTGTTGATAACTCAGCCTCAAGGCAGTGTCCAAACCCATAAGCCTATAATTGGAATCTGTGGGCTGATGGAGATCTATTTTGGTCTGCAAGTGTGAAGTGCTCTTGTGCAGAGAAGAGAAGTTTATCCAAGAAATCCTGACAAGCGCACTCATTAAGATTATTCTAACTGGCCCTAAATAATCAAGGTGATATCTGTTACTTCGGTAATAAATGTCACCACCGCAAAGATTTCTATAAGCTTCAATGGAGTTGTGAGTCACTGAAGATTAATTTTGCATTAAGAGCGGATTTTTACCTCCTAGAAGTAATTATACAATGACTCAGATTTTGAGTTTGTCTACGATGCCAACTTGCGTGCATGCAGCCCAGGCCCGTCCTTGGTGTTGCGGGGTGGTGGTGCAAAGCTGGAGAGAAGGTCTGGTGGAAGATGTGGAGGTCGGGGGCTGTCTTGGACAGAGTGACCATGAGATGGTAGAGTTCTCGATTCTTGGTGGAGCCAGGAGGAAGAGCAGCAAAACTGCTACATTGGACTTCCGGAGGGCGGACTTTTTGAATTGTTTAGAAGACTAGTAGGGGGAGCCCCCTGGGATTCAGTCTTAGAGGGTAAAGGGGTCCAAGACAACTGGTTGCTCTTCAAGAAGGTAGTCTTACAGGCGCAGGAGCGGGCTGTCCCCCTGAGCTGCAAAATGAGCCGGCGGGGAAGGAAACCGGCGTGGATGAATAGGGAACTATTCTTGAGGCTCCAGGAGAAAAAGAGAATCTACCACCTGTGGAAGAAGGGACGGGCAACTCAGAAAGAGTACAGAGAAGTTGTTAAGATGTGCAGGGAGAAAATCAGAAAGGCGAAAGCCCAGCTCGAACTCAACCTGGCCGCTGGGATAAAAAGAAACAAGAAACCCTTTTACAAATATATCAACAGTAAGAGGAGGACTAAGGAGAATCTCCATTCTTTACTGGATGAGGCTGGGAATATGACTACTGGGGATAAGGAAAAGGCAGAGGTCCTGAATGCCTTCTTTACGTCTGTCTTTAAAGGTCAGACCAGTTATCCTCAGGGTACTCCACTTTTTGACCTGGTAGTCTCGGCTGGGGAGCAGACTAAACCACCCACGATTCAGGAGGAAACAGTCAGAGACCTGCTACTCCAACTGGACTGTCACAAGTCCATGGGGCCGGATGAGATTCACCCGAGAGTGCTGAGGGAACTGGCGGAGGTGATAGCCGAGCCGCTTTCCATCATCTATCAGCGCTCCTTGTTGACTGGTGAAGTACCGGAAGACTGGAGGCTTGCCAATGTGACTCCCATCTACAAGAAGGGCTGTAAGGAGGACCCGGGGAACTACAGGCCTGTTAGCCTGACCTCGGTGCCAGGGAAGGTTATGGAACAGATTGTCTTGAGGGAGATCACGCGGCAAGTGCGGGACAACCGGGGGATCAGGCCTAGCCAGCATGGGTTCACGAAGGGCAGGTCCTGCTTGACCAACCTGATCTCCTTCTATGATCTAGTGACCCGCCTGGTGGATGAGGGAAAGGCTGTTGATGTAGTCTACCTAGACTTCAGCAAAGCCTTTGACACTGTCTCCCACACTATTCTCCTGCAGAAGCTGGCAGTCCGTGGCTTGGACAGGTACACTCTTGGCTGGGTAAGGAACTGGCTGGAGGGCCGGGCCCAGAGAGTGGTGGTCAATGGAGCTAAATCCAGCTGGCGACCGGTCACGAGTGGTGTTCCCCAGGGGTCGGTGCTGGGGCCTGTCCTCTTCAATATCTTTATTGATGACCTGGATGAGGGCATTGAGTGCACCCTCAGTAAGTTTGCAGATGACACCAAGTTGGCTGGAAGTGTCGATCTGCCTGGGGGTAGCGAGGCCCTACAGAGGGATCTGGACAGGCTGGATAGCTGGGCTGAAGCCAATGGGATGAGGTTTAATAAGACCAAATGTCGGGTCCTACACTTTGGCCACAGCAACCCCAAGCAACGCTACAGGCTTGGGGCGGAGTGGCTAGAAGACTGTGTAGAGGAAATGGACCTGGGGGTGTTGGTTGACGCTCGGCTGAACATGAGCCAGCAGTGTGCCTGGGTGGCCAAGAAGGCCAATGGCATCCTGGCTTGTATCAGAAGTAGTGTGACCAGCAGGAGCAGGGAAGTAATTGTCCCCCTGTACTCAGCTCTGGTGAGGCCGCACCTTGAGTACTGTGTCCAGTTCTGGGCCCCTCACTGCAAGAAAGACATTGAGGCCCTGGAACGTGTTCAAAGAAGGGCAACAAAGCTGGTGAGGGGTCTGGAGCACAGGCCTTATGAGGAGCGGCTGAGGGAGCTGGGATTGTTCAGTCTGGAGAAGAGGAGGCTCAGGGGAGACCTTATTGCTCTCTATAACTACCTGAAGGGAGGTTGTAGTGAGCTGGGGGTCGGCCTCTTCTCTCGTGTAACTGGTGATAGGACTAGAGGGAATGGTTTCAAGCTGTGCCAGGGAAGATTCAGGCTGGATATTAGGAAATACTACTTCTCTGAAAGAGTGGTCAGGCACTGGAATGGGCTGCCCAGGGAGGTGGTGGAGTCACTGTCCCTGGAGGTGTTCAAGGAACGTTTGGATGTTGTGTTGAGGGATATGGTTTAACGAGAACCATTGGTGATAGGTGGATGGTTGGACTGGATGATCTTATAGGTCTTTTCCAACCTTAGTGATTCTGTGATTCTGTGATATTGAGCTGAGAGCACATTGGTACCACACCGCGACTAGTAGCGCTCCTTTCTAGTTGCCAATGGGCAGGTCTTCAAGTCACAGAGAGAACCATAGCATAGCCCGAGTTGGACGAGACCCCCAAGGATCATGGAGTCCAACCCCTGGCTCCACACAGGACCACCCAAAATTCAAACCCTTCATCTGAGACCATTGTCCAAACACTTCTTGATTTGTTCATGAAAGATCTCAGCACAAAGTAAATAATTAGTATACAAGGTCTTTGTTGGCATGAAGAATAGTTTTTGACACCTTTAATATTTACTTTGTGTTGTGTACCACAGAACCTGGTTATTGCATGAACTCCTGCCTTGAAAGCCACGTTTGACTTTTTAGCAACATGCTGTGATTAACCGCTCAGCATAAGTGTTACTAAGCCCAAAATTCCCACCTTGCTTGTCCCTGGGACTGACCTCTTTCCTTGTGCTGCTGTGTAAGTCCTATTGACTTTGTGAAGTTCATTCATTCCAGCTTAGGCTTTCAAACTATACCTACACTCCTTCAAGGTGACCAGGGCTGTTTTCTCCAAGGTCTAGTTGCATCTGTTTGTGCCTTTTTTGTTTAATTTGCCACCTATCAGACACTTCTTAGTGTCTTGCAGATAACCGAGATGAGAAACAGTAGTCATGGTCTTTTCTCTTTAATCTTGTGAAATCTTCACCATGCGTTTCCCCCAGATGTTGCGGTTGGTTTGATACCTCACTCAGACTGAACAAAAAATGGCTCACCCCATGCTGACCCCAGGCTCCATGGTGTCTCCAATCCCATCTTCCTGGTCAAGGTGCACAGCATCACTGCCTGCTGATGGCCAAACGCAATAAAGGGGTTGGTCTCATTTGACAGTCTTGTGAAGATTATGATAGAGAATATGTGAATAAAAGTTATTTCTCTGTCAGCAATCTATTTCCAGTGCATTACAATATTCTTCTACATATAGACTTACTATAAATATCTTGCTGCAAGTCTTTTCTACAGTACAAATACCACGGTACGGAGTCTTCAAGTCCCACTGGCAAATTTGTAATCAGCAGAGACTTGATTTTAGTGCAGTTCACATGCAGTGTGGAGAAACAGCAGCATAAGGTGAACAGCAGTGAAAGATGTTGTCTCCTTGCATCTGGGCATAAGGGGTAGAAAAACAACAACTGCAAGGCATGGAAAAATAGGATTTCCTGGGACCTTGTGATCTCCCCAGTCCTTCTTTTGGAGTAAGGCAGGGTGAAGAGCACTCCTGCTGTTCCTAAGTGCCAACCATTGTTCCCTGAGGGTAAGCCGACCTCCAGCACCATATCCCTCAAACAGCGGAAAATACAAAAATATGAACAGAAGGACAGAACAAAACCTCTGAAACACGAATCTCCCAGAATAGGTTTCTCTGTATGACTACAAGTGTCCTAAAGCTGGTCCTAAGGCAGCACCCTGGGCTGGTTTTCTTTGAAATGTGTGCTTTGCTGGGCAGGAAGTACAGCTTCCAGTGCCCTTTGCCAAGATCCTTTTTTGAGGTGGGGGCATTATTTTTGAAAGAAATTACCACTCCATTGTCATAGACTACACAAACACCACTGACTTAATCCTCCTGGAGGTACTCAGCCTCTGGCTCCTCACCAACAGAATCGATACATTCTGAAAGAAACATAATTGCAGGTATTCCTCTAGAAGGATGTCTGAAGGATTCTCCCCAAAAGTTTGCCTGGCTTCCTGTCTCTGCAGCTAGTCCCTTTTCTTAGTCTATGAACACACATTTTCTGAGAACAAGGTGTATGTCATTCCAGGTCTGTGCACTAAAATTGGCCACTTTAACTCACGTTCAGCCACAGCTGCAAGGGATCTGTGGGTTTCTTTCCTATTCTTCATCCCTCCCTTCACCCAGCTTCTCTCACAGAACGAAGCTGGCCGTGACGGTGACAACTCAGGGAAGAGTTGCTCGCAGAGGCCACCACCAGCTGTGGTTTGCCAGCAGCTTCTGGAGACATCTCTGATAGAAATCACAGCATGGCGGTGCTCTATGGGGTGTGCACCTCACAGCCACTTTGCTTTGTCACTTCTTGGGACACCATTGGAAATGACATTCATGTAATGTGCTCATCCTACTGGATTTAATTAGAAACACTCTGCTTTAATTAAGTGTTTGTTTTGCATTCCCTGTAGTTCTATTTTGATAAGACTTTGTCATGTAAATCTTAAATGAAGCTGAAGAAGTAGATTACTGAATGTCATAGCTGCTGGGTAATGATTAAAGACAATGCAGTGTGAGATACAGTCTCTGGGAGTGGGAGGCAGCTCCATCTTTGCGTTAAGTGTTTACCTCATGTTATCCAGGATTCCCTGTATCATTATTTCTCATACTATTTAAGGAATGAAAATTGCCTTCTTTGAATTTGTATTATTTGGCCTCCACCAATTTGGCATGAGGAGCAGGCTGGACAAACCACCAGAGAAGTTCCCATGATGTCCTGGAGACTGCTGGCTACACCTCGCTCTACAGCAGAAGCCTTTACAAGTCAGATTTGGCTCCAGGTTTAAAATGTCCCTTGATCAGGGAGAATGTTTAGAAAGGTGGGAAGTGAGGGTTACCACACAGCTGCTCTGCCATCTCAAAGATGTCTCTGTGCTGTGATAAAACCTGTACAGGTAGAAGCCTTTCCCTGCCTGAGCCTGAAATGTCTGTACTGGAGCGCTTGGGGTTCACCTGGGCATGGGCATGGGGATGGTCATAGCCATGAGCATAGACACAGACATGAATATGCCTGTGGGCATGGACATAGGCATGGATGGGAGGACCCCTTTCCTCTCTGTACAGCAAGCGTGATGCTGGAAAACTCCCTGACAGATGTGTTGAAGGTTTATAAGGATGCACGTTGGTGTAGTCCTGCAAGGCAGACTCCTTCCTGCTCCCTTCCCCTGCTGGGCATCTCTGAGTTCCACCAAGGCACATCCTCTCCCACCAATGCCAGCTGGCGCAGGGGCCTGACTCCCTCCTGCTGAAATCTCACCAGCCAAAGCATTGCGGCTGCCCCCAGGAGCTGCCCATGCCAGTACTGAGCCCCTGGTGCAGCCATGCGTTCTCCTTTCCAGCCAGGGCAGAAGTTAATTCCTGTCTTCTGCCAGGCTGAGAAAACACAGCGAGGAATAATGGTAGGAAGTGTGGATTCAGTGCGGATTGCAGCCCGTGAAGAAAGAGCCCAAGCCTTTTCCAAATGGTTTGTTTTTCTGGCAAATGATTTGAAGAAAAACAAGGCTTACATAACTCTGCCTGGGTAGGTGAAAGTTTTCTCATAGCTCTGTCCTAACGCAAATTACTTGCAATTTACTTTCCTTTTGGCTTGACAAATATAGCCAAAGCAAAGGAGCTGTTACCAAAAGCAGCCCCTAGACATGAAGCAGGAGATGACATTGCAGACCCTCCTCGTCCCCTCCCTGCAGAGAAGAGCATGTGATGCTATCACACATCTCAGTGCTTTGTGACCCCTCAGAGTTAGCCTGTCCCCACTGTGCTGCAGTGCCCAGCTCAGCAGTGACTGTGATAGCTTCCCATGGCACCTCTTCCCACACACGTCAGATGTACTCTTGCAGCAGCGAGGAAATGATTATGCACATTCCTGTGCGAACAGCCCACCCTGCCTGGCAGTAGGGTTACATAAAGAGATGACAGAGAAGTCTTAATCACTGCATGAAAAACCCTTTTAACTGTTGCCCGTCTTGCAAAGAGGAGCAGCACCTTTAAAGCCCTGGTGACATTTCCATGCTTTAAGCTCAAAATCTTATTTTAAGTCCCCTGCCGTCTATGAGCCTTGATATCTGGTACAGGAATTAGAATTATTTATGTATCAGATTTTAGTTAAAGAACTTGAAGAGCATTAACTGCCATCTACATTCGGGTCTTGGCTCCCAGTCTCATTCCCTACTCTCTTAGGATATCCTGGGTCAGCAGAGAAGACTGACTCTCCTCTCCTAAGCACATATATATACACATGCACTAAGAGGCAGTTTGCAGAGCTGAACTAACAAGCCAACCATTTATTAATAATCATTTCTCAAAGAGATTTTGGAATAATTCCCCATGTAAGCTTTTATTTCACACCAATGTTTATACCGGCGGGTTACAACAGAGCTACAATGCAGCAGGGTGGTCTTTCCCCTAATGACTTTCTGGGAATGCATTGGCACAGGCTGCCCAGGGATGTGGCGGAGTCACTGTCCCTGGAGGTGTTCAAGAAAAGTGTAGATGTGGCACTTAGGGACACGGTTCAGTGGGCGTGGTGGGGATGGGTGGACGGTTGGACTAGCTGATCTTAGTTGTCTTTTCCAACCTTAATGATTTTATGATTCTATAATCACGGGATTCAGAATGTGCTTCCTCTGCATTCCTGGTGGGATTTGGTATCTGTCTAAACGCATGGCCGCCCCAAGGCAGACACCTCATCTTCCTTTGTAACTCCAGCACTCAGCAGATGTTTAGGAAGTAAGGGAATAACAGCCGTAACTGCAGTATAAAGATATGTAGCTGTAATAAAAGTTGTGGTAGCAATATTGGATTTTTGTGGTTTACATTTCCAGCTTTGACTTTCAGAAAGTGACATTTATATGCACTCTGGGAACATGATAATAATCTTGGTATGCCAAAGTAGTTTTCCAGTTTGAAGGATAATGTAAAATAAATTAATTTCTGTTCTTAGATTAAGCATCTCCCCTTCCCTAGATGGCAACTACTCAAAACTGCTATAATAAAATTTAATGGCTGCAGCACTGTGATTTTTTTTCTTTAGTTTATGGATATTTGGTTGCTAGCAAAGATGGAGTGAAATTTGGACAAGTAAAACCAGAACTATTGATTAAAGATCTTTCTATACAAAAGTGGCTCCTAATGTTGGCAGTACCATTGCTTACAAATGAATTCTAATTGTACTTTTTAAGCAAAAAAAAAAAAAAAAAAAAAGACTGTTTCTACAGATCTCCGTTTGCACAAACTCTATTTTTTTCCCTCTTAAAATATTTACAAGAACATTTTATGTGAAGAATTTTGGGTGGAAAACTGCCCAAGAAATTACTCGTAGATGTAGGGAATGACCCCAGTGGGTATCGGCTACAGACACTACTGGATTTGCTGAATGTAGAATGCAGAATAAATGCAAAGGAGACCCAGAAGTTCATCATAGGCTGAACACAGCAGGTCCATCAGATGCACTTACATTTTCAAGCCTCTGATCAGATGATTGTGGCTGTTCAGACTGCTAAGGTCTGGAGCAGTAGAAAGCTGTTAAAGGTGACAGGAAGTGACAGAAATGACCTAATGAATTACCAAGCTGAATTGTATTAATAATGTGATGATAGCTTCCAAGGAACACGTTTTAAATCTCACTCGGTACAATAAACCATCAGAAAGAGAGTCATTAAATTTCCACTCTGTAATGAAGTGGAGGTGCTCTGCCCTAGGGAGGATTTTGGAGGTGATGTCCCCAGCCTGGGGTCTGTGGGGAAAGGGTTGCTGTAAGTGGCAGAAGCACAGATACCACTCTGCACGTGTAAATGCCTCCTACCCATTCTTTGGCTGGCCAGTTAGGGTCTCCTCCTATTGCTGAACATGTCAATAGCATACAGCTGCACAGCTTCCCCATTAAGCATTCAGAAATGAACCGGGCTCCCCTCTGAGCAGATACGTTGTTCATAGAAAAAGACAGGCTGGCTTTGATGACATTTTGGGACAGACCTTATGTGCAGCTGCAGTGGTTGGTTAGCATGCTTTGGAGGCTGGCAGGAGTTCACATGAACGTCTTGGGTTGGAAGGGACCTCAAAGATCATCTAGTTCCAACCTCCAAAGAATGTGGATTTGTCACTGGAGCCTCTGTTTTGATCTTGTTCATGGATATATGGAGAGGCACACAAAGAAGCATCTTAAAAGATGCTCATGATATCTACTTGTCTATATGGCCGGAACAGCTGAAGCAGGAGGAGCACGGGGTGGCCACACAGGGCTCGGTGGTTTGAGGTGCACCAGCCTGAAACCAGAAGCTTTCCCAAAGTCCCAAAGATGGCGACTTCATCTGGATCCCTTGTGTTCTACTCCATCACACACGGATGCTGTACTTCTCCCAGAGAGCAGAGCCATCAGCCTGGTCCACGCAGGGACGCAGGGACTTTAATTTCAGGCCACGGTACTAGCCCCTAATGCTGTGTCATGGTGTAACTGGGGCAAAGCTCTGGCTTCTGTGCATGGTTGGATTTAGGGCGGTTTGGTGAGCACAGCAATGTTGATGTAGGTTTCTTAATTTTGGTGGTTTTCTGCAGGCAATGATCACCACATAGCAATGTTGCGAGTAACTTCACAATTCCTGATAGAACACAATAGCTCATGGAACAGTCGGGGTATTGTCAGGGTCTATGGGGGAGAGAAGGAAAAACACACGTAAGCGTTCAGACTTGACTTTTAAGACCAATTCCCAGCCGTGCAAGTCTCTTTTTCTGGAATGTGGATGAAGGGCTGTAAATCAAGAGTCATCTCTAGTTTAGCAAGACATATTGTGACCTTTCAAGCACATTCCCTGCCAACTTCAGAATTACATAGAGTTGTCTTAGAAATGAATAGAAGCAATGTAGAAGTGATAAAAAAATTAGGGAAATTGCAGAAGATGCTACTTTGGAGTATTTTTGTCTTTTGGCAGTGTCTTCCTGTTGTCCTTCCAAGTGCAAAAAAATTTGTTTATCAGCAGAAAGATTAAAATTGAGGATATTATTTAGTCATAAAGCTGAGGATTAACCACGTTCATAAACAGAATTATCCTAGCCAAGGCAAACAGGGGAAGCCTTGTGTTTTGTTTACAGGGAGATAGCTGCCCTTCAAATATTTACAAAAAAAATGAAGGCAAATTCAAGAGCAGTTGGCAGAAGGATTGGATGCAGCAATGAGTATCTTTGGGTAAGATTATTATTCTTGGGGTGAAAAAAGACTTTGCATTAAACATTAATTCTGGAATTATGAATGTAAGTATGAGGAAAAAATATTTAAGCCCCGTAAGTGCTAAATGAGTTCTGTATCTGTAGTCATATTAGTTGATGTTCCTCTTTCAGCATCTTTGATTTTGGGAAGAGTGGGTGCCTGAAGGAGAAGTCATAGAGTAGTTTCATTTCTGTTGTTTGAGGACCACAGTGTTTTTTTTTCCCAACTGACGTAGGGGGAGAGATTCCTCTTGTCCTTCCCCCTCCCTCCCACCCCAGTTTCCTTGAATCTAAATTGTCAGAAGCAGTTAAGGGCAGAAGGGATGTTACTACCACACAGGCAGCGAGTGGTTCACCTCAGTCAGACTTGCTGGTCCCAGAATCTCATTGCTCCAGCAGATAAAGAAATAATTTCCATCCTAGATACACTTGAGACCAGTTTCTATCCTTTTTTTGTCTTGTGATAAAGCTACCTTTTAGTCTGAACAGCTCCTCTCATTCCCTGATATTCCTCTTCCACCAGTGATATTTATAGAAATCTATCCTCTCACCTTTTGGCTTTTGCTCAGTTAGGCTAAGAAAGGCAATCCCTCTCAGCTTCCCCAGAAATTCCCCTTTTTTTTTGCACCACTTCCGTTTTAAACACCTTTTCTTGAATGTGGCTGAGTGGACAGCTAGAGCTGCTGTAGACAGAGGAGAGTTTGATTTAAGGTGCTGCCTATTTGCACCCAGCTGTGCATGTAACAGCAAGACCAAAGTAAGCTCAGCACTATTCCTTGCTGTGAGGTAGATACATCCATCTCTGAGACTGGGCTCAGGTTGTGAAAAGAAAGAAAAAAGGCAGTAAATCTGACACAGGCAGAACTTAAATGCCTTGGAGCCATCAGAACTTGTGAAAACATTATCTGAAATCCACACCCTGATGAGCAACACTGTGGTTGATAAGCAAAGATGTGCAGGCCTGCCTTATCTGCCTGGAAGACACAGAGATCTGAAAATACATCGGAGAGAGAGTTCCTTGGGCCCATAACTGGTAAAGCAAAGGTCTGTCACAGAGTGATAATCGGACTCATTTCCACTGACACCATTGCAAAGATCAGAAACTCTGTTGAAGTTATTGGGCTCTTTCCATGAACAAAGGCCCAGTGTGCCCTGACCTGAAGGGAGAGCTGCGATGATTAAGCAAGACCAAAATATCCTCTGTTACTGATGTGGTTTTGGCAAGCTCTACAAGCACACGATGTAGTGGGTCTGAAGGTGCCATGGCTAAGCGCTGCCTGGCCCTTCTGCCCCAGGCCCCAAGGCCTCTCTAGCATTGAAGAACAAGCACAACATGGACCAAAGTGGAGAGTGATGGCAAAAATCTGTTCCTATTTGTTGCACCCAGATCAGGTCAACCTGCTGATGGTCCTCACTCGCCATCTCACAAGCGTTGTGCTCTCATGTTTGGTGCCAAAGTTTATCAAAGTCCTCTTGTGCCCACAAATACTTCCCTGTGACAGATTTTCATGCTACATTAGAGATGTCTGTTTAGCTTATCTTCTAAGTCCCAAAAATCAGGGGTCCTGGGTTGTTGTTTCTGTTCAGCTGATCCATTTTCTTGACCGTCTGAAAAATATTATAATTGAAGGAGGATTGATACTGCTTAATAACTGAAAAAAATCCTGATGATTAATGAAGTCAGAGTGTTCTGCAGCATGGTGGCCAGAAGGGATCAGTCTCCATTTCCTTTAGGATCTGGCATACCAGAGCAGTGTAAGTGTTAAACAGGCTGATGTCTACACAGATAAGCTGCTTCTTGTGCGACCTGGTTGGCCATGTTATTCCTTTTCTATGCTCAACACTATTTTTATGGGAAATGCGTCTTGATGCTGTTGTGCCATGAGGCAGAGTGCTTTCCAACCAGCAAGGCCGACTTGTCTGTTACACATCTTTCCTCCTCCCGTTCATGATAGTTCATCTGATCTCTGGGAAAGCTCTAAGATTATCTCAGCTGGAGCACCAGTTTTCATACTGCTCTGGTGCTTGGCTCCTGCATGTGGATTGTTTTCTCTTTGCACCACATGCTCGCCCACTCATGGTTTCCTGCATTATCTCTCAGTCCTTATCTTTGTGTCATCTTCCTGCTCTTTTCCATTTCTTCCCAATAATTTCTCTTTCAGTCCTTACCTTTCTTCAGCAAATTAATGTTTGTTTTGTTTGCCTTGGTGTCTTTCACTTCACACAGTCCCTTGGTGTTATCATCCTTCCCTCATCCATTTGTTCTTTTCTTTGGTTGCGGCTCAGTTTTTCACACATGCAGTGATGTTTTTATGGCTGCCCCTTCTGTGCTTGCACACGGATTCCCATCCACATCTCCTCCAGCAAGTTTTAAAGACCTGGCCATTGACTGCTGCTTTATAGAAACCTCCCACCCAAATGGAACAGAACCTTCAGCCTGTGGGTGGGCAGCCAGCTGCCACAGCGCGGGGGCTGCTGAGGGCACCACATCACGAAGTGAGGAGGGGAAGAGCAAACTACCCCGTGCCCCCTGCACGGGGCACATCAGCCTTTTGCCATCGTCCCTGTTGATGTCTGCAGGAGCTGGCGATGCTCATTAGCGCAGCAGCACGTGGCACTGCCAGCCCTGCTTAGCCATTGCACTGCAGGTTCATGGGGTGATGTGGTTAGTGATGTATTGCCAAGAGGCAGGCTGAGGGGAGAGAAGAGGCTGTGGGAGGTGGATAGAGGATGCGGGGAGGAGGGAGGGTGGAGAAAGGCTCCTGCTGCAGGAGAGAACAGGCTGCTCTTGAGTGCTTCTTCAGACAAACAGAAAAATCAAAGCATATTTCTGACGATGCAGAAATATTCAACAGCGTAGTCTGGGGCTCACAGGGCTTGCCTTGAAGATCTGTGCTCCTCAGAGGAAGACACCTGCAAACAGTCTGCCCACTGTGCAGGGCAGCTTCTTCCTCCAGATCCTGACTAATGCTGCTTTTCTTCACCTCTTCTCAACTGCTTTGACCTCCTCCCTCTGCGTCTCTTTCTTATATCTCATCCTGCTCACTGAAAATGAAATGCTATTTCATACCAGCTGTACAAGAGCCTTGTATTATTTTCCCTTTTGGTTGTTGTCTTCAGATGGAGTGGAAATACAGGGAAGTGAAGCCTTGGTGGCAACTTCAGTAGAGTTTAGTGCTGGTGGAAACTGCAGAGCTCACTGAAAGAAAAAAAAAAAGAAAAAGGAAAAAAATATATTACTGGCTCCAGGACAAATCTAGAAACAGATCTACTGGAAGACTTCAATGTGATTCTAAATTTGGGGATTCTAGTTTCTAAATTGTAGTGAAGGTAGAGCTGTACCTGTGACTGGCAATGGTGAAAACTGCTTTCAGCATGTAGTCGCAGATCTTACCAAATCCTGTGGATAGGCTGCTATTAAACTTAAATCAAAGCCAGAGAAAGCTGTCCTCATTAGTATTTCAGCCCTGTCCCTAGCAGTGTGTGGCTAATCCAGACTGATGGGTGCATCTGCTTTTTTAACATTTTAGTACAGAAAGGTGGTTTTTAGATTTCCTTTTTCTGATTATAGCTATTTGCTACTTTGTATTGATTTTTGGATTTGTTTGTTTGTTCTCAAAAAGTAATGCTATATTTGAGAATGATATTTTACTTGTTCCTACTGCTTTTCATTAAACCTTTGACAGAACTCTTCCAATGCTCGGTGCAGGAACAGTCATTAGCACTGCTCCAGCTGTTTTGTATGAAAATTGCCTTGTGTTTCTAGGCCAAAGTACGAAGTGATCCTGAGTCATGCTAAGAAGTCTAAACTGTTATGATTTTAATAAGATTTCAAGGCATTCATCACTTCACTGGGGTTAATCAACTGTGTAAGACATATTTACAGTTTTACTTCAAAATGTCATCAAACTGCAATAATTTCAGTGATTTTTTAATTAAAATGCCCTGGAGCTTCTTCATTTGTGCTCGGATCTTGACATGTCAATTTTCCCTGTGCTGTAAATCATAGAATCATAGAATGGCGTGGCTTGGATGGGACCATCAAGTTCTAACCTCCCTGCTGCAGGCAGGGTTGCCAACTGCTGGAACAAGTACTAGATCAGATTGCCCAGTGCCCCATTGTTGTGGTTTGGTGATTTTTCTTTTGTGATCAGTATTCCACATCAGAACATCATGTGAACCAGTAGGAGTTAAAGAGTTAATGTTCTGGTTCCGTTTACTGCCCCTTATGGGCATGTGGAGTATCCTGACGGGAGGAGAGGTGCGGCTTCCCTGGGGAGGACTTGGCGCGAAGAGGAAGCGGGGGTGGAGCTCCGGACCGGACCGAGCGCCNAAAAAAAAAAAAAAAGCCCCAAATCTCTTCTTACAGTACAGCTCTACCCTGGGTCATTCAAGGCAATGCCTTTTTCCCCAGTTCCCTGCTGCTTATCTCAACTCACTAGCACAGAGAAAGTGCTCAGGGAGCTTATTTTGGATTGCATAGACTTCCACACCAGGAGTCTACTATCTGTCTGATCCGTCCAATTGTTTATCATGGTGGGGTGTCAGCTCTTCCTGAGCTTCATGGTTACCTACCTTTTAGCCCAGTGGCTTTGGCAGCTCCTGTGTTTGCTCCTCAGCTCCAGTGTTTGCTACTTGGGGCTGGAGCTCAGAGGAGAGCTGGCAATTCCCTCTGCATGTGGCATGTTACCTGCCACTATTCTGAGCAATCACTTCCATCTAGAGGAAAAAACTGCGAATTCTCATACTCTTTTGGAAAGTGAAGATATCGGTATGTGTAGAGGGAGAAAAAATGTATCTAATACTTGGCTATCAAACCTGTCCACCTCTGCCTACAGCACTGTAAGATGTTGTGGGATACCAGAAAAGCTTTACTTCTTCCATGCAGAGCTTCCATTTCGCCATCATAATCAAATCCAAGGCTTTTTATTGTATGCATAACTGAACTAGATTGTATGTAATTTTACAAGACTACCACTCTGCACTTCATACATATTTGAAATCTAAGATGGTTGTTATTACCATTTTGATAGACGTTTTTTCCTCCAAGACATCCTTTTCCTGAAGAATTTTCTATATCTGCATCTCTTTTCCTTCCCAGCTCCATTTCCTCTTCCTGGTGCAGCTACATGAGAAGACAAGCATGAGGAGGACAGCAAGGCCAGGTGCAGTGATTCTGGTGTTCTGATATTTGCAGAACTATATTTGCTTCAGTAAGCTGAAACGGGTCTCAGGTAAGTGTAAGCTGCTGAGCAACAGAGCAGTACCTAATAGTGAGGCTTTGGCTGCCTCAGCTTTGGCTGCCTGTTTCCTCACTGCCTAGAGGCTAAAGGACAAGTAAATCTGCTCCTGCTTTTAGGGTCATCCTTATTATCACCGACATAGTTGAAGCCATGTAAACAATGGAAAATGAAAATAAAGTGCATCTAAGATCTACTGTTCCTTTCTTGGTGGGTTTTAAGGTTGCAAAGCTGCTGCAATTTAAAGTGAAATCTCAAATTAGCTGTTATAAGTAGCATCCATTTTAAAAATTCAATACCTGTATTTCATTAAGTTTTGAAGAACTGTGTGTGCTGGATAACAAGATGAAATTGCATTAACAAGCCATAATTTAATTTCTCATTAGACTTCAAATGAATTTTCTACTCATGCGTAACAAATTTCAAAGTTGTTATGGTTCATCTTCCAAATGTTCCCTCTTTTTGAGGATAATGTAAAAACACATTGCACAAACGATGGGACAAGAAAAGCAGGGAATTATTTGGTGTCTTTCTTGGAGAGCCAGAGAATTTTTACTTATTTGTAAAAGAATATATGCCAAAAGGAAAATATTTTATATAACCTGATCAAAAATGTTTATTTATGTTCTTCCTTTCTCCTAAGATGTTTCTGAACTATCTTACTAACAGACTAATAGAGATCATTTATTTATTTATTTATTTATTACTTAAAACTCTTAATTGGAACATAACTCCCTGGGTGAAACGTGACACAGATAGCCTGTTTTTTTAAAAGTGCCCAGAAATGCAATTAACTGTTAAGTGTTGGTCTGAACATGAGTTTCCTGCAGTGATATCAGAGAGGTTCAGTAAGGAATGTTGCTCCAACTGGAGCATGACTTCAGAGGATTAAATCCAATCTACCCCATTATATGTGAGGTTTTTGCTGGGTCTGTAATAACCCTACTGGGTAAGAACATAGTGGTGCTAAACTATCCTGTCCAGAACTAATAATGCCATGGTTGTATTAAATTAAAACTATTATCTGTCAATTGTTATCTGGTAAAATACAGTTTTTGTTTTCATCAATCTTCTGAGGTGCAAATAGACGAAAGGAAAGATAAACAGCATTGACTAGAACAATGTGCTGTGGAAGAACAGAGAAAATGATAGCTTTTATTTTGAAGAAAATAACATGGTAGAAAAGAAAAATACATAAAGAAAAACTTTCAACACAGGTGTAGGTTTATCATCACAATTTGCTAATAAAACTGTTGATAACTCAGCCTCAAGGCAGTGTCCAAACCCATAAGCCTATAATTGGAATCTGTGGGCTGATGGAGATCTATTTTGGTCTGCAAGTGTGAAGTGCTCTTGTGCAGAGAAGAGAAGTTTATCCAAGAAATCCTGACAAGCGCACTCATTAAGATTATTCTAACTGGCCCTAAATAATCAAGGTGATATCTGTTACTTCGGTAATAAATGTCACCACCGCAAAGATTTCTATAAGCTTCAATGGAGTTGTGAGTCACTGAAGATTAATTTTGCATTAAGAGCGGATTTTTACCTCCTAGAAGTAATTATACAATGACTCAGATTTTGAGTTTGTCTACGATGCCAACTTGCGTGCATGCAGCCCAGGCCCGTCCTTGGTGTTGCGGGGTGGTGGTGCAAAGCTGGAGAGAAGGTCTGGTGGAAGATGTGGAGGTCGGGGGCTGTCTTGGACAGAGTGACCATGAGATGGTAGAGTTCTCGATTCTTGGTGGAGCCAGGAGGAAGAGCAGCAAAACTGCTACATTGGACTTCCGGAGGGCGGACTTTTTGAATTGTTTAGAAGACTAGTAGGGGGAGCCCCCTGGGATTCAGTCTTAGAGGGTAAAGGGGTCCAAGACAACTGGTTGCTCTTCAAGAAGGTAGTCTTACAGGCGCAGGAGCGGGCTGTCCCCCTGAGCTGCAAAATGAGCCGGCGGGGAAGGAAACCGGCGTGGATGAATAGGGAACTATTCTTGAGGCTCCAGGAGAAAAAGAGAATCTACCA
>JACDJE010000003.1:0-63369 GCA_016647715.1 Pavo muticus
TTAACCTTACAACCTGTTAACCTTACAACCTGTTAACCTTACAACCTGTTAACCTTACAACCTGTTAACCTTACAACCTGTTAACCTTACAACCTTCCATGTTTTTTAAGAAACATGGTGGTACACAATACTTTGAACTACTGATTTTGGCATTTAAGGCGGACGTCATTATCAGTTATGATTAAACGTGCAAAAATGCAAGTTTCTAAACCAGCCTTCTAAAGATTAGCTGAGCAACACAGGGCCTTATTGTACAGGCTGTATGATTTCCTCTCATCCCCTGACTACTTACATCTCCTTATACCTTCTTACACCTTATATGCAAGGTCGTCTAAACAGACATGAAATAAAATACATGAACACAACTATTTTTACAGGTTGAGGGAAATTCAAAAACAAAATTAGGGGAGGTCTTAGAAAGTAATCTATGAAAACTTCTTCTTAGTATATCATACCTTCTACTGCTAATTCCTTCCATCTTTCTTTGTTTGCTTGAATTATCTGCATCAAGTTGTCCCTGAAGCTTCTTAGGTCTACAGTTGCTAGGGAATTTTCTGTGTGAGCTGCTCCATCACTTGCTGTACTTCTAAAATTGTGTCGTCTTTGTGCATCAACATTGCTTACTGCTCCCAAATTATTCTGGCTGCAGAAAGAAAAAAGATCGTAAATTATATACACAATAGAGCATTTTTAAAAATACATAAACAGTTAATTTAAACCAAATTATTTAGAACCTGCATGTAATCACTATGTAGAGATGATGGTCTTCACCAAAGAATGCCTATGATACGAGATATTTCCACAACTCATGAAGCTGTAACCTGAGAATTATTCTTGCAAACCTTTTTCCAGGAAATCCTTGAGGAAAAAAAATCAAAGTGACAGCTGAAAATACATTACTTGAAGGTTGGATCCTGAAAGAATGTTTATGTTATTATTTCGGAGCAGCTTCTTAGCTATGTTTTTAAACAGTAAATAGTATCTGGGGACTCACAGGAAAGATATATGATTGTTAATTGTTGTGCCATTTTACAAAAGCAAGACATGACAGGATATGGCACATAAATGCATTTAGTTCCAGCTGAAAATTCTCTTCATGTTACATGACTTCATAGTCAAAAGCGGTATGGAGTGGCAATAAAATGCAACCCTTCTAAACAATATGAAAAAGTGAAATACTAAGAACCATTACTACATTAAAATTAATAAGAAAAAATTGGCTTTAGTCACTACTTAAATGCTACTGCAGCTATTCTACAAGTAATATAAGGTACAGGCCAAATTGAATATTTAAATGTGAATATGCAGATACACATCCCGGTGTAATAACTCTCTTTTCTTCTTTCATTTCTTTCTTCCCTTTTTTTTTTTAACGATAAAAAAATCAAACTTATTTCTGGCTTTTCACAGGTAATCATATCAACCCATGACTGTTTAGGAGACACCTTTCATCATGATGCAAAAATGAAAAGCTTGACAGACAAAAAACAAACAAACAAAAAAACCAACATCTCATCTATAGTGTATTTAAATTTCACAAATGGAATATAAGCAGAGTCAATTCTGGCTCAAGTGTATATATAAAATAAAACTAAAATGGAAAGTGAAGAAGGAAAGTGACCTACAGCATCTGTATCAGGCAGTGCAGTGGTAGGAAAAGTGGTATTGGCTTTAAACTAAAAGAAAGAGGGTTTAAGTTAGATATGAGGAAGAAATTCTTTACTCAGAAGATGGTGGGGCACTGAAACAAGTTGTCCAAAGAAGCCTCCATCCTTGAAGGCATTCAAGGTCAGGTTAGATGAGGCTTTGAGCAACCTAGTCTACTGCAAAGTGTTTCTGCCTATGGCATGAAGGTTGGAGCTGGACGGTCCTTAAAGTCCTTTCCAAGTCAAACCATTCTACAATTCTATGAATATATAACAAAGAAAAAACTCAGAAAAGAACTGAAGCTGTTTTCACCACCTCCACTTACAATTGTCTGTCAGAAATCAAAGAACTGTCAAAATTTTACTGAAAAAGGCTTGAGGATAAGAGAACAAAGATAACAAAGATAATAAAGAAAAAAATGCTGTTATTAGGTATGTGGTAGAAAAAGAACGTATATTTTATGAGTGCATTCTGTTCTTTGTTGTGGTTTTGCCTTTTTACATGCAAGTTCATCCACAATCAATGGAGGAATAACATGCTGCAAATACAAGATAGCACCGCATGATGGCAACACTGTATAGCTGTTCGTATTACTTGTCCATCTGATGATAGTACTAAGATAATTCCGAGGAGGACATTATGATAATTTTGTCAGTTCAAAAAAGAAGCAGTGTATTCATACCCAGGTGTCCCAAACGCAGGACTTTCAGATTTTGATGCTTCCTCTATAAGAGGCATAACAATTTTCTCCATCGAGTCCGTAAGAAGAGAAAATGTTGGTTCTACTATGAAATCAATGAAACCTGAAGGGGAATAAAAAAAAGTCAGATTTTACATTTTCACAGCTCTCATTACTAAAAATAAATACTTGATATCAAGCTGATTTTATTACTGTAGTACTGATTCAATATATTAGATATCATTCATTTAATCAAGGAAAAAATGCAAAACTAAACAGAAAAAAAACCAACAACAAAAAACAACAACTAGTGAATCTGTGTAGATATAACTAGGCAATAATTATAGCTTTTCATTTCTTTTTCTTGTAAATTTTATGCACTGCAGAACACACCTACCATTTTGAAATGAATATTAATTACTGAATAGAAGGGAAGTAAAGCTGAGCTGAGAGGCTAGAAGTCATACTACTTCCTTTACCATACAGAGCTTCTTGCCAAGGAGTTAATATTTCAAAATGCTGTTTATCATTCTGTGGAGGTAAAGTGTTATTTCACAGTATGTAGGAGTGTTCTGTCAAATCAGTGAAGAGAACAAGTAATATCCCTAGGAGACAGCATTCATCCCACAGTTCTGAGATGTCAGCTCTGAACAATGTCTTTTACATTTTAAAGTGCTTGTCAAGGTATGGAATGACATAGTGAGAGAATGAAGCATTATTCTCTGCTGAGCACTTAGGAGAAGAAAAAAAAAAGTGGAAAAATAAAGCTAAAATGTGAGCTAGCAATGGATTTCCAGGAGTCTTCACACAGCACAAAGGTGAGCAGTGGTGCTTCAGCCTAGGATCCAGCTTCCTTTCTGCAGTAGGTATGATGCTTCAAATCCCGCTCAAATAGAATAAAGGATGCTCTGAGTGACAAGATCAGACAGGATGACATGCTTCAATTCAAGGATAAGACACCTTCACCTGTAGAATCTCTGCAGGAGCTCTGCACTCACTCACACAACAGGTACAGCTGTCAATACGTGTGGCTTCATATCATATGCATCTAAGGTATGCCCTTCTAACTAGCCCCAGTGATTTTTACCGATTTTTATTTCATTATTATTGCTGAAGGAAATGGGAGTAGAGATAGCTAAGACATGCATTTCTGAAAATGGGGAAGAAGTTTGGCTATTGCTGACCAAAATGCAATTAGAATTGATGAAAATAGGATGCAGTGGTCCTTGTCAGCCCAGGGAGGCTTGAACGTGCCATGCCAGATCTCTGCAGTCCAGGCACCTGAGGTACAAATTAGCCTTAGTTGACATGCATCTACAAAATGGTACCAGGTTCTAGACCGTAGCACAGACAGACTTTCAAGTTCCTGAACAAGAGCCAACCTGTTTGAGGGCATGGTCTACTAAACTGTAAAATGCATACAGTATAAGATAGGCTCATGTCCAGTACTTTGGTAAAATCCTCTGCTACCTAAAACCTCCCTGGGATCACACATGCTCAATAACTTCATATTCTTTTGAGATAAATGCATTGCTGCTTTAAGGGCAGTTTGGTGAACAAATAGGTACAAAGAAATACTTTCTATATGATGGGATTTTTACCATTTAAAATTCATAAAGGGTGTAGGAAAGGTACGCATGATACTGCATGCTCATACACAGGGAAGAAAAACACAGCTTGCCATTACCTATTTGGGACTGAGCTACCAAAGTAGACTTGCGGTCACAGAGTGGGGAAAACTGAAGACCTAAAGCAGCCTCCTTGTCTCCCTGCAAACAACAATGTTTAATATTATAAGCACATACTTAATAGATGAAAAGAGAGACAAACAAATCTAAATACTATTAGCATTTATTCAACAGATTATTTTCTTTACTTATATTCCTAAATAAACTTAAACCATGGGAAAAAAAAAAAAAAATCACTACTTACTTTTAGAATTTCAGGAAAAGTAAAAGTCAAATTTATAGCTTATATTTGACTGTTTTTATATAGAGGAGCTTACTGCATCTGCCAATGAGATTTAACATTCGTCAAGAAGAAAAAATACATCTTTTATACAAAGTACTTCAACATTCACCATTTAGTTCTGCTAATCCCAGATGTGATGGGATTGGAGACATTTAGACATGCATGTAGTAGTATTGAAAACACTAAGCGTTTCCTTCTATTACAGTGGTTTATCCAACATGTAAAATTTTTGTTAATGGATTTGTAAAGGTAAAGGGCATGATCTGACTTTAACTTATTCTCACTAGCAGGCATTGCTGTGCTGCTGAAGACAGAAAAAAGAAGCATAGGCTCAATTTCATTAGTACTATGACTTGTAGAAACCTAGTTCTGAAAGTATTTAACATCAAACACCTAAAAAGGCTTCTTTTGTCATAACAGACTTGACAGACAGGGTAGTACTATCTCCATTTTAGAGCATGGTAGGCCAACCAATTTGCAAAGCTCAGAAAGGCAATCTAGTGATACAAAAAAATGAAGAGAGAGATATCCCAAAGGAGGGATTTGTGTTGCTGGATAAACCTGGCTGAGAAAAAGTTGGTCTTTCGAGTAAAATGGTTCTACATGTTACATTAGTCATGCAGACTGCTGTTTCATGATCACCCAGTGGGAAAAGTTGAGAATTATGAAACCACTTCAGACACAAAAACAGATTGTGTTTCATGTGAGATTTTTATCTCTATAGCCTTTAAATTTTACAACCAACTGTCCATATTAATTTGACTTCAGAACATAGAAGAACGCAGGTTCACATGAGCAGTGCCGGTGGTACCTCCATGTAAATGCAGGAGCCAGATTGTGTTTCAACACAGAAGAGTTCTAACAATTTCAGTCATTGCTGAATGAAGAACTTCTAAAGCAATACTAATTTTGCAATCTTCTCTTAACTAGGTATTGAAAAAGAAAAAATTCCACACTTGTGAGGAATACATTTGAGTTTTTTTTAGGTTTTCAAGTTGTTCTTTATCCAAATTACGAACTGCTTCATAATTAAAGTAATACATAATTAATACTTAAATATAATGTAATAAATACTAAGTCTATCGTGAATTGTAATAATGGACACAGCACTGATAACTAAAATTGATAACTAGAATCTCATGAGATTTAAAATCAAGAAACAGAGTGACATAAAATCTTTTCTCAGGTGAACTTTCATGCTTTTGGATTTATGCAGGCTGAGGGCATAATGCTGTCAGAGCTGTAATGCTTCCTTGAGTGACTTGATCTACATATTCCTTAATTTTTAAGTTTTTGGGATGGGAGGGTGTATTTATTTTTTAAACAAGTAACTCAGATTTTCCTTGGCATTATAACACGCTTTCTGTAGTTGTTTTTAAAATCAAAAAGTTTGGCTTTTTCCCTGAAGTTAACACTGGAACATTTTAATTATTAGCTGCAGTTAACAAAGTTTTTTGTCTAGGTGAATGTTTGCTTTTTGCTAGTGCTTGCTACTTTGAAAGCTGCCTATTAAAACATTGTTTTCTTGGTAGTTTCAAGCTCTGCTGCTTTTTCCTGCAAAGCACTAGAAGTAGCTGAATTATTATTTTTAAAGAAAAGAAGAGGAGGACTATATGTGTCATCTTGGCTGACACAGATCTGGAAATCCCAGAAATTTCCAGTGCATGTACTCGGATCAGCAGTGCAGAGGAGGCACAACCAAGACAGAGCATCTAGGAAGCAAGAGGCCTCCTGTGTCTGTGTCTGCACTGCAGTTCTGTATCTAGTTACTACATCACACTTCATATGTGTTGGAACTACTCCATGCATGCTGTTGTTCTTAGTCATACCTATAAAGGAAGAGTCAATTCCTTACCTATTCCTCTACAGCCTAAGAGCTGCACAGCCTTTCACATTTTATACTGTGCAGCTGCAAAAATATACACATGGTGACTTGATTCTATTGCTAGATGCATATCTTTGGGCATTTTATTTGTGATCCTGTTACTTCTTCTAATGAAAGGATAGAGGAACAGCTAAAACATGAGCTGATCCTAAGCACTCAAAGACGAGTGAAATACTGTTTATTGCTAATGCTACATCCACTTGACTGGACACATTGCCTCATTGTCCCATGGGCTCTGTCTAGTCCATCTCTCTGCATCTAAACTGTTTTTACAGTTTGTCGTTTCTGACCTTTTCAAGTAATATATATCTGCAGTAGTCCGCTCCTCCTTTTTCCTCTCAACTTCAAAATCCTCATTATTTCCATTTACAGAAATGGACACACAAACTCATTACGCTACTCAGTATTTCCATAAAATGTAGTCCACTCATTACGTGGATTAATGAATCAACTCTCCACTCTGTCTCCCCTGTGCAAACCCCAGAGTCAAGGACGCCCTGATGCTCCCTGGTGAGAATTGTATAAAGGAGCACTGAACTCAGCAAGAACCTTCTAGGGCAGATCAGCTAAATAACCTCATAGCTTAACTTACTGACTTGTTTATTCTCTGGTCTCTTTTTCCAGTGTGACCTACCTGATTTGAAAATGCCAATATATAGCAAAATAATGACAGTCTAGATGAGTGAAAATTACACTGTTTCATTATCTCAACCATTTTTTTAAATTGTGCATAACTGTAAGAATTTGTAATATCTTAATTGTATTTTGGTTCTCAATTGTATTTTAGCAACTTTTACTTTAAAAATGTGCATGATCACAAATACTCTTTACAGGGATAATATTTCCCCTTTGAAGAAAAGCTTTTTTCACTTGCTGAGGTAAGTCAGAAAATGTCAGCAGTGACATCAACACCGATTGGGCTTTCTTTGAATTTGGTATCTCACAGAAATGAAAAAAACCTTCACAAGACTGTATCTTCATTTTTGGTTAGGATATATGGCCATGGGGTTTACAGGATGATTCTCTCTGTTTTTGTATTAGGTTGTTATAAAAGCAAAGCCTTCGTAATGATGTGGTATACGCATGGCAAGCATTGGCAAGGAAAAGAAATAGGAGGATTTTCTGAAATATGAAATGGAGATGGCATTTAGCATTCTTCACTGAACACGAATTCTTCCTAATTTCAAGTCCCTCTTTCTATCCTATCAGTGCTTCATTTTAACTCAAAGCATATATAATTCTCTGTCTACAGAATGAAAACAGCTTGACAAGTTATATTATTATCAAAAGAAAAAAGCGCTACAACACTTAGAATCCTGGTATCAGCTGAAATAGATATGAAGCTATAACAATTTCATCTTATTCACTCACATAAAAGTTGAGTTAATGTCAGTGGTATGTATTAAGAGTAAGAAATATATACTGCTGACTATGCTCGTCAATCACAACCAACAACATCCTTGCTGGTAGACTTAGGAAAATACGTAATTGTGTAACATTTGCTTCTTGAAGTGCTATATTAAAAGATTTTTTAAATGGCACCTGTCGAAAGAATTCTTCCATCAGGGCCATGGTCCATCGGTAGTGCAGTTCCCAGGATTTTGCTGGATGGCTTATGTCTGCTGCATGTAGAATCAAAGACATGGCTTTGGCTTTGTCTACCCTGTCAATTCAAGGACATGCTCCAGTTATCTCAGAACAAAAACAACTATTTGAGTCTTTTCTTGTACATGAGCTCATTTAAAGACTAGAGATAATGAACAGAATGGAAAATAACCTACCCCTCTGCCTGCTGTAGAGTATGTCGCATCGTTTTAATTTGTTGGAAATGACCCGACATATCTGTTGACAAGACCATCTCAATGACCAAGCTACGCAACTCCCTGAGAATAATTAAAAGCAAAATGACTGATTACAAACCATTTATTCTATGCATGGAACATTTCTTTAAGCAGTACTTGTTAATTTAAAACTTTCTTAGCAACGTTGTTTTTATTACATTTTAAAAATCATTTAAATAAATAGTTAATAACTTGAACATTGAATCAGAAAGGGATTCTGTGGAAGCAATGTACTTCAAAAAATGCTCTCTGTAATTTTCATTGCAGAGTCACACTATTTTTTAATTCTTCTTTTCTACTGTATAAACTAAAACTGTCACCCACTTAAAGCCTTTCCTTATTTTTCAGCAGTGAAGTATTTAAAAAAGTCAGTCTCTGGGCTCACCACCACACAGGGGAATATATTGTTGTCTCTTATTACTGCCCTCATATCAGTGCATAGCAGGACCAACACTAAATACAGGAAAAAGACAGTGAAAACATTTAAAAGAGCAAGAAGTATTACATATGAAATGCTATTAACATTATGCCAACATACAAACATTATGTCAAGCTATTCTTCAATTCAAAAATGCCTTAATGTCTATTACAAGAGTTAAAACAAGTTCAGACTTTATAGTTTATCTGTATCTTGGTGTTTCGCACTGAGATATGGGCTTGGCCATACTAAATGGATATGAAAATAGTAAAATGTGAATCGTGAGACAGCATACAAATTCCCACTGTTAATCTTACTTTTCAAGTAGCAGTAATTGCACCTTGGATAAACCTCATTGTCTACAATACTGCCGCAGCATATGAAAGTTCATTTATTTTGTCAGTAATAATTACTGATTTGAAGAATTCTGTTTCCTTGATGTAGAGGGATTGTAAGTAGGAGTCTACTGGTTCTTTATTTACATGCTTTGAAAATGGTCTATTGGGTATTACATGTAAGAGTGCCACTTATATATGTACATGGGGGAGAATTCACCACATTAAATCTTTGTCGATATAGCATAGCTCTTCATAAGCACACTCTTAATCTTAAGGGTCTTTAAGTATCAATTACAACAGTAAAATTCTACTTAAGTAACACTCATTGATCTTTGACAGTGTATTCAATCTTTGATTTGATTAACAATGCAGGTTTTTCAAAGGAACACATTTTAAAGAGATTTTTTTTTTTTAGGCCTGTTAGAATAGTTTTTATAATGAATTATCAACACTGCTTCTGAGTTAAATTAATTGCATATTTAAGCTAATTCTCCCCATTGATTTTTGTGTATTTCTTCTTGACTTGCTTTGATGATAACTGGATAAAGACTTAGCCCTCTCACTTCTGCTCAAATAATATGCAGCCATAGCAACTTGAGTTTAGAAAATGTCTTACCTTATCTGACCTCATAATAGAGAATCATTTATTTGTATCCCAACTGTTTCTCCTGCACATTGCTTTGAAACTGCACATTTCAAACATAGCCAAACCCATAAAAAAAAAAGAAAAGAAGAAAAGAAAAAAAGCCTAACTGCATGAAAAGTGAGGCTCAGCACTGTTAAATGCCGGTTTTTGTAGAACTTAAATAATGATAACTTCTGCTCCTATGCAGATTTTCCTAGGTACTTTTCCTGTCTGAACTTTCTTCTAGTAGTAATTAGAAATAAGCCAGCCCCACTACACAAGGCACGCAATCAACATGCTGCTTCTGATAGATTCACTCTGTCATGGTAGATAACAAACTCACATTCATACTTCTGACACCTGAAGAAAGATAAAACAATTTAGCGCTGTCCTTCTCACACACTTCTCAATATTTCAGGCCACTCAAACACTACATAAAAGCAAAGCAGAGGCTCTCTGCCTACAGTCTACAATTGTCTCCTGCCTGCACTCCCATTCTTATCAACAGAGGGACAGAAAATACAGAACTGGCAGGCAAACATTAAACATAGTTTTACTAGAGCCAAGAGAGAGCTCAGTCTACTAGCACTGCACAAAAGATTACTCTTGGACTCAGACCATTCTCAAACTATCTCCATGGAGACTCTCAACTTCCATACTGAAGGAGAGAAAACACTGCCCGCTCCCTTAAGTAGTCCACAGCTGAAGGCATCATGATAATACAGTTAGTGCTGATAACAGTACCACAGCAAAATGACACATAGGCATTGCCACCTTTCCTTCTATGATCAGAAGTACAACAGTTTTCATCTATAGCACATAGCAAATTTTTGGAGCTCACAATTGGAAAAATACTGGTTTTGTGTATACGGTATCCATATTTCTTAAGCAATTGGCCATGTCCTTTGTTGTCATCTTTTCCTAACCCTCCCATAACCATATGACCTATGGATATTTATAAACAAGTAGTAGATGAAATATGACGTGAAAAAATGACATGAATAATGCTGTGATAGACAAGAGACAAAGAGTGGTACATTCATTTCTCCAGAAAGTAGTCAACCAATAAACTGAAACCCATGTAACCAGGATTTGTTTGTGACAATGACATTTAGTCAGTTGGACATAGTTGGATCATTGAACTAAAACCTTACGAACAGGTTACGGAAGTAGGAAACTGAAGACCTAAGGCTCATCTCGTAAGTTACAGCAATTCTGCTTTCCTCAGACAGAATACTACGAGGGGAAGTTGTGAAAGATAAGCTATGCATTATGCATTGCATATAATGTACATTTTTTGTCCAGCTTTTTACATAATCAGGCAATATATCAATATATGCTTTATAACTGGAATGGTTTGAGACCTTAATATCACCTGTACACTTGTAATTGGTGACATAACAAATGGGGTGCTAAAACACTGTGCACTGAATCAGAGGAGAAGCGGGGGAGAAAAAGGGATCTCTCTAGTTTCTGGGGGGCTGAGCTTAAAAAAAAAAAGTGAATATGGAAAATGAACATATTTTCAGAATTGAGAAAAGAGTGAGAAATAACTACAAATGTAACATGCATTATCCACAAAGGACATCCTCATTAGGATGCTGGCAGCATTTCCCTGCTCAGACCCAAATCCTGTGTTTTAAGCTTAATTGAAGATGACAGTTTATTAGTTCATTTATCTGCTTAAAGTTAACTTGTAGAAAATCAAGTGTAATACTATAAAGTCATCCCCAGTCATTTTGCTTCATCTTGCTAAAATAATTAGAGAACTGCAGTTTAAATAGGCAGAGGTGTTAATATAAAATAAAAAATAAAATCACTGTAAGTCAAAAAAACAGATCTGACGGTAGAATGAGCTACACTCATTCAAGGGGGTCCCTAGTGACTAAGAAACCAGGACTGGGGAAGCACAGAACTGTCTTCAAGCCATCTTTGGTCCAGTCCTGAGCTGAAATTCAACTGCATCAGAAGGTCTAGCTGCTTTTTACATACTCTCTGGTAGGACAGTGTATGAAATGACACCAGCTGGGGGCACATATTCAAAGCAACCAGTTTAAAGAAGAGAAATTCATTACCTCTCCTACAAGTTATGATTTTAAAAGATGAAAAACCCCAGCCCCTGCTGGCTGCCTGCTGGCACAATCACATTCTCCATTCTCAACAGCTGTTAAAAAGCACCACAGAGATCTATCAGGCCCAAAAAAGCTCCCAGCAGAGAAAGACCCTTGCTCATGTTAGAATTATAGAATGTCTTGGGTTGGAAGGGACCTCAAAGATAATAAAATATTTATTTAGGAATGTTCTACTTGTGTAGATAAGTAAAATCATGTAAATCTACCATGTAAATCAATCCTCCGCCTGTAAACATATCCCAAACCAAAATTTGTTCTGAAATTCATGTATTTCTTTATAATTGTACATTTCTGTGAAAACATAAATAAAGCAAAGTACAGCTCTATAATTTATGGTGGCACCCTTTACAGTGGAAGACCTTCCTGGAAGCAAAACATCTCTATCTGGATTCAAAGTCCACCTAAAGTTACTTTTAGGATACCTGAATGATAATAGCTACATATACAGAAACATACAGAAGACTCAAATTTAAAGACTAGATCTATGGATCTAGTTGAGATCTATGGTATACAAAGATAACATGCTGTTTTAATAACTGAGAAAATCATAGATCTAACACTTGCTGATTTCATTCTTGATATTTGTGGCATGGCAGTTATGTTCCTGATTCTTTCAACCAGTCAAATGTACCAGGAGGTACATTAAAATTAGAAGAAAAAAACATGAGATTTCTGTAGTGCTTCTGAACCCTTACCTTATTATTTTCGGACTTTGCAGATAACTCACTTTTTAATACTTAACAAGATGCGATTATGCAGTGCAGAAATCTGCACACAGCAGAAATCTCAGAGGCAGTAGTGGTCATGCTGGCAGCAGAGCATGACTCTGCACTGTGGTTTTAAAATCCACCACTAGACAAAGGTAATCTATCTCAACAGGGGCAGTTCTGTGGTTTTCCTGAAGAACTATCTCATCAGAGACATTGTCCACACAGTCCAACAACATGCCTCATAAAAGCACAACCTCACTTGGAAAATTATTTGGCAACTTCCAAACAGTACTTCTTTACATGACAGCAGCTTTCCCAAAGCTCTAAATATCCATTACTCCTTCCAGAGCCAAAAGTTTCTTCCTGTAACTTGAACTCTTAAAATAGACTCTATAGAGAAAGCCTGGAGTTTTTCAGTATTTTTAAATACCAGAATTATGTTTGAATATCTAAACACTACTTACCTCCAGTCATCTTTGGTTAAATTTGCCAGGATGTTCATCTCTTCTTCTTGCATTAGTCTATAAGCAGCACTTACATGATGGTTTTCAAGAACAGACCGATCATTGTACAATATTGCAACATCTGACCTAATGTTAAAAAAAAAGGCACAATTTTCAATAGCATCCCAATGACAGTGCTGGAGAAGGTAGAGCATTGAGAACTACTGACTATATATATTTACATATCTCCAACTATGTTTATTTTTTCTATCAAATGCTGATAAAGCTTCCATACTAACTGCATAAAAAAAGCTTCCATACTAACTGTATACATCATCCATGTGAAAGTCATCTTTTTAAATATATAAGATTTTGTTTTGCATAATAAAGATTTTGTTGCATAATGAAACTGCAACAACAATCTGTGAAGCAAACCTAGAGCTTCTTGACAGTATTGGATCACAGAGCAATAGAAATGCTCTTTTAGGCCACTTAAAAGTACTCCTTGGCAACACAACCATTTAAAATGCAATTCATTCACAAGAGAGGGGATCTACAAATAGGATGGGTATTAAAAAATTACCACCTCTATTCTGAGAGAGACGTGCTTTGACTCATATCACTCACAATCCAAAAGATCTGTAAATGTTAAAGTTTTAAAACTTCAATTTCGTAAGTTATAAATGGATCCCACGTTTTCGCAGAAAAGCAGCCACACTTTGAGCCTTTTTAGAAGGAAATGGAAGAAATACAAAGCTGAATCTTGATTGCATTGAAGTACCTTCTAAAGCCAGACCCTTAAAGTTACCACACTCAGCCACATCCTTCCTCCTGAGAGCCTAACTTAAAATACCAAAATTACATGTAGATTTTTCAGAAATTTGGATCCAATACAGATTTATCATACTTCAGAGTTCATTGATTCTTGGGTAACTTATTTTCCCAAAACCCAACTTGACTTGCTAGGCAACCTTAGGTCTCCCCTCTCTGCTACAGTTTTCTTCTGTTGTTCCTGAATATCTCAGTTCGGTGAACTGATCAATATGTACTGCAGGGGAGGTGTAATGACTTATCAGTGCAGCTTACTATGATCTTAATATGGTAAATCCAA
This sequence comes from Pavo muticus, assembly GCA_016647715.1. Taxonomy (NCBI): domain Eukaryota; kingdom Metazoa; phylum Chordata; class Aves; order Galliformes; family Phasianidae; genus Pavo; species Pavo muticus. The sequence goes on from JACDJE010000003.1 coordinate 13,801, forward strand.
TTCCTTTTTCTGAGGAACAATATTAAACATTCAGTGTAACCACCCACGTGTATGGTATGGCACCAGGGAAACTGAAAAAATAGGATTGGAAAATTTACTTAAAAGGAACAAACAATATCCTACCTAAACAATGAGTAAGTTTATGTTCACAACCTTCCTCAAATACTGGCAAAATTAATGATTACACACAAAGTTATGAAGAACACTTTGGCCCACATGGCTAATCATGCACAGTTTTAATCAGTGATGAAATCTGATATGATTATGCCAGCCTTTTCCTCAGCATCTTGCAGGCAAAAGAAACTGGAATAACACCCTCAGATGTCACATCAGGGCCAATTCCACTAAGAGTAAAGAATGAGCTCCACCACAAAACAAATACCTGTTTGTAAGTATGTCCAAGTAAGAGTCAAACAGTGTAATTCTTTTTTTTTTTTTTTTTACTTTTGCAATACTCCAGAGCAAAATATTAATGACAAAATAGAAAAGTAGTATAAACTTGGAACTACAAACTAGAGTTTATTTTTAGAAGGACTATGCTGAGGAAGAAAAGAATTATGCCTTTATTTCAGCTTCAGATCTTGAATTTCTTCATTGTTTAAGGGCACAGCCCAGGGTACAAGTACATCCTGGATTTAATTAAACTTAACCCGTGGGCACTTTATCTGTATAGGTGAGTGTAAGGATGCTTCTGTTCCAAGTAGTAGTATTTCTTGTACTGCATTGTTTCCTTAGAATATGCCAGTGTTTTGCTGGGCTTTTTTTTTTGTTTTTGTTTTTGAAGAGCAGGTAAATCTGACTCTGCAGCTGTGGATACTACAAAAAAAAGTACAGTCCAGTGTGAGAGAACAGTAAAATGCTTTGTACTAGGGTAAGTATCAGGTGTACCACAACATCCAGTAAAGGACTGGTCAGTGTTTCTCCTTCAGTAAGCTGAATATATTTTAAGGTATATGTTACTGTTCTGGATCGGAGGCTATGACATACTGTGCCTGAAACAGAATGCAGTGAGCCTAACTTTCAAAATGGATTTCTTTGTCATAGCTACTGTTGATGTTACCATGACATGTTAGGAGACGATCCTTGGTAGGGATTGCTAAAGCTGTGCTTGAAGGTTTCTCCCTGCTTACTCAATTCATAAAATCAGGAATGGTCTGGCTACTTTCTGGCGGCACCAGTAAGAGGTATGAAACAGCTCAGATGAATCAACAGCAAACTCCAGACTTGGTGCTTCAGGGACAACTTTGCTTACCTTGTCTGAATATGAAAATTGTTTGTGGTCCCCGTATGTTCATAATCATGGATGGCAGCTGCAAAAATCATTGCTAAAATTTCCAGTTCTGTGAGCCAGTGCTAGTAAATGAAAAACAGATCTTAGTTATGTTTTCTGTTTTCTGTAGCTGCCTAATTCAGATTAACTGCAGTATTGAAGTGTTCTGCACTACCTTCAGCTAAAGTAAACTTCATCATTTTTTTATTCCAGGTGACAATACAGCATCATGCCTAAGTATTATATAATAAAATAACTCCTTGTGCTTATTTGGATGTCTCTGAGACCAAGTTAAAGCCTTCATGGACACTAGCAAAGTAAATATTGTCAGCCATAATATATAAGCAGTTATTAAGAAAATTAAGTGGTGTACTTTGCTGTTACTTTGAGTGGGATGTGTCTAATCTGCTAACCAATATTTGACACTTGCTAAATTATAGTAAATTCTTCTAAAAACTTTTCACAAAGCTAAGGCTGTAATTTTTTTTAGTGAAAAAATATGCAGTTCACAACACCTTTTTAGGTACAACTATAGTATTGAAATTAGGTCATGGGAGATTTTTCTTTTCTAAATTATATCATACTTTGTGCTATCATATGGCTTTCAGAAATGTACAAATGTGGTTAATAAAATTAGCATACAGTTACACAGAACAAAAGGCAAGATAGATAATCTTCTGTATAAAACAATACAAACCCAAGAATTTTATGCACTTTTATACCTCTTGCTAATTCAAGATTGCTCTGTTGGTATAATCAGCTTTGTTATTTTATCATTCAAGTTGTACTTTTTTTAATGGTAAATCCTTAAAGATTCAGGAGAAAATTTACTCCACCAAAAATATGGGCAGAAGCATCAAGTGATAGTTAAGCCCACAGACATAGGACTGATTAAGTCAAATGACAGTCAGATATTTCCATATATATTTCAGATTTTTTCCTGTGTAGAAGTAAGCTTCTGTGCTAAAAGATCTACGAATGATTTTCACCCAAATATATACATACATGCACAAGGGCTGCTCCAAAAGCAATGCCTCCTATTTTGTTATGTTAGCCCATGACATCAGAAGCAGATGTTGGTAGTATGGCTGTAGAGGATTAACCTTCCCACCAATATTCCATTACGTTTTGTTGCCATGAGACAGGTGGCAGCAGAGGGGCAGTCTGACAAAATGGTGTCTGACATGCAAGTGTGTATGAAACAAAGGTGTGTCAGTGAATTCCTCCATGTGGAAAAAATGGCACCTATTGATCTATTGACCTATTCATCGATACTAGCTGAAAGTTTATGGAGACCGAACAGTGGACGTGAGCACAGTGAGGTGGTGGGTGGTGTATATCAGCAAGGGCAACAGTAATGTGAAAGACAAGCTACATTCCAGACGGCCATGCACAGCTGTCACACCATGAAACAAAGAGTGACGCAATCAGCTCACCAGCAGATCGACCAGTGGTGGTGACTATGCTGAAAAAAAGTGCTTTGTAGTTGAGAATCAAATAGCACTATTTTGCTCTTTGTATCTGTTGCAGTCTCCATGGAAATAAATAGGAGGCATTACTTTTGGAGCGAATGCCATGCACTACATGAGATGTCTACAGTGCCAGAAGTGGTATCAATTTTTCAATAAAGAAAGGAAACAGTCAAAATTCATAAGCTGTGTGAGAACAATAAAATAGGTCATTCAGAGACCAACTAAGGCAGCCAAGGAACAACAAGTACTGGCTGTATAGATTTTAAAAGGTCACAACGGAGGAATGAGAATGTACTGTAAGCAGTTCTAAAAATGGAAACGTTGACCTTCATAGTATTATCTGTCATTAGAAACTAGGCCATGACTCGTCCTGACTTTCACAATGTTTTCAATGTACCACATAGAATAGAAATTCAGAAATTATTAGCAACTAAAGCCAAATATAAACTTTTTCTTTCAGATGCTTTTTTAAGCCTCAACTTTTTTAGCAACCAAAATAGTTGCTAGACAATTAATTTACAAGTCGAGAGAGCTTCTTACAAACAATATCTATAGACTACACACAATTTTCATACTGCGCTACATGAAAGTAAGTATTCCAGATACTGTAGCAATACAGTCAAAATTCAAATTAGTGTTAACATCAGAGAAATTGAGAACTATTTAGCTAAGGGATTTCTAAGGAAGCAGGAGGAAGCTTTCTCTCTAGAAGTCAAGTGAATTTATTTCAGTAGGAGTGTGCAAAGCAGGTTCTGGTATCCAGAGGTCTGGCAGACAGCAAAGAGCTGGAACCTACTTCCCTGCTAGCTGATATTGTGCCATGCGAGTGTAACTACTGTTAGAAAGAAACTCCTTGAGAGAGCTCTCTACTGAGAGATGCTTTGCAGTACTATAAATTGCTTATAAATTGATGCATTTCAACTTTTCATGAACTCTGGTTCTAACTTTTTTTTTAAACAAGGCTGGATTAAAAAATGAGTAAAGCTCTGAGTCTCACAACGCACTGGTTGATAGCAAAGACATTTTTTCTTTTCATTTGAGCAATACAGGTATGTGGGAGGAGAAAAGAGATGGTGGGAAGATGATCGATGACTCAGAAGTTCTTTACAAGATGTATTCCCTGGGACTTGGATTCTTAAATCTTTATAGAGATGAAGATCTCATAAATGCTAGCTTGAGATATATATTTCAGTTGTATCATCTGGGATTTAATCTCTTGGAGAAATTAATAGATTGTCTGCCATCTGTGATATTTAACTTCCTAACACATCTGAAGTGATACGAAGTGGCTGAATCTCGTTTCTTAAGATAGACAGGCAATATCTTCTGTAAAATATAATGATCGCTCTATTTCTTTAAACAAGACACTGAAAATACATTATTCTTCACCATAATCTTTCTAAAAGCTTGTGGAGAATCAAAAGCTATGAACAGTCAAACTTTTGCCAAATGCTGAAATCTGACTGTATTCCAGATGCCCATAACAGATATATGTATGACCTCCACAACAGGAATCACAAAAAAGATTTTCAAAACTCAACTTCTTCTAACATCTGCTTCAGCGTGTCTTTCAGAAGTGAATACACAAGACAGCCATTCTTTGCTGTCAGAATCAGCTCCTTAAGATACAATAAAAGCACAAGTATTTCAAACCACATGTCAGTCAGCAAAACTCCGAGGAATGTGATATACAATTGTATCAAATTGACTTCTGTCCAAGTATTTGATAGATGACATAGGAGAATTAGAAAAAGTATTACAAGGGACACATTCCGAAAACAATTAGATCAAGAAGCCAACTTCTTGGTTCAGGAAGGCTATAATTAATCAGGCAACAGTAAAGAATGAAAGAAAAAAAAAGTTAAGCAGAACATTTGTGCATGATAGTGATGAATTCTCAGACTGCAAATGACATTTGGAAGAAATACACTGCAAGCTGTGGAATCACTAGGCCTCCTTTCAAACACTGATTTCTATAAATGTTTCTTCTGCCTGGCAAACTGCATCTGTTTGAAGGCACTCTTGGCTAAGTGGTGTCCTAGTTAGATAACTTTCCAAGAACTTTCCAGTATCATAATTCAGCAATTCAGATGTGAATATTTAAAAAGTGGCCTAACTTTACAGGAATATTTTGCACAGAGATTGCAAGATTAATGAGCTTTTACAGCAAAGTAATAGCACTGAAGTTTATGCTTTTCTGAAAATAGTTGTCCAAATCACATCGAAGTGCAGTTACAAAGTTGATATTGCCTACATTGTACAACTTGAGTTGTCGAAGCCTTTCTCAGTCTCATGTGTACGTGGTGGAATAGCAAAACAGATTCTTTCATTCAGCATTCAGAGCCTCCTGAAGTGTGTTGCAAAGTTGTTTAATCAATGGCTAATTAACCAAATTAACTAGTACAACTCACAAAGTTCAAACCTTGTTCTGGCATCATGAAGGAAATCTGGAATGCTATTATCTTTTTTGAAGAGAGTAAGAGCACAGCTGCAACAAGCCAAAAGGATGTTTATAATTTGAATGTTTGTAATCTGTAATACAACAAAGGGATTTTTCTCCCTGTTGAACTGCTTATCCTGCACAAGAGACATGCCTCACATGACTTAATGCTTGCTATGAGCTATGATGCATTCAAGCTTTTTCTTTTATTAAAATGTTTTTTTTATAAGTGAACATCTAACTCAACAGCTTTGGTTTGGAGTCAGAGAGTTGCCTAACCCATTCTTCAGGCTCCTATAGAAGTCCTTTCACATGAAAATAATGTCAAAGGGAATACTTGCTGGTGAAGATTCCAGATATCACTCCACAAGTCATATTTGCGTTAAAATGTAGCTTGAAAATCTCAGTGTTTAGAAGTAAAAAGATTCCTTCAAACTACAGAATTAATTATTGCAATGCCTAGAGACTTGTTCTCTGCTGAAGCCAAAGCTTTCAGGTAGAAAAGGCTTAGCATAGGTAAATAACTGTCATTTATTGTCTATATGTTGAAGTACAAACATTTACAGTCAGCCTGAAAATTTTCCTTTCCCAAAGTCTCATGGACTTGTTTCAAGGCTCTACAAACAGAAATCAGATGCTATCACTTTCCACGTCTGGCGTTTTTTAAATTAAAAAAAGGTGTATTCATACTGAAGACAAATCATCAAAAGTCCATTAACAGAAATGTCCATTTACTTCCAGTCAGTATTTACTTTTGTCTCACAACCTGATAGTGAGGAGACTCTCACCGCTGGTATTAAATCAAACATGAGTGTTTAGAGTAAAACTGCTTGCACAGACTCACTTCAGATCCCAAAGTAAATACAAAAGTATATTGCAAAAGCACAAGGCAATGACAATTTCCTGCCTAATAAAGGCATATGTGGCACGCAAGGGCAGTCCTAAAGACAGTTATATACCAAAAGAAAAAGCAGCTCAGAGTGTTTGAGTAAACCTGAACTGAATCAGTATTTCTTTCAATGGCCAAGATCTCAGCAGATACTAAAATTTCCTTGTCTGATCACACCTCCCAGGCTCCAGTGTGGAAGTGAAAAATTCTCACCTGCCCACTACTGCAAATATCTCTTACCATGATATACAATGCCCAAGTTCAGCCAGTGAAAAGCAAAAAGGGTTTAACAAGGATTTTTTTTTCCCTTTTTCTCTTCCACATCAAGCTGAAGAATTGTTAAGATGAAGTTTGCGGCCTGAATGGAAGTTTAGAATCTCTCTGAATAATTTTGAAGGGAGCTTTTTGCTGAAGCCATGCATATGCATCTATCCAAAACATCAGAGAATCTGCAAAAAGAAGTAAATTGAACTTTGTAGTATTTCTTACCATGATACCAGTATGAATCATTATGTAATGCACAGTTTGAGTAACATCAGCTGCATGGATCAAGTTGTGATATGGATTTTTGTATTTGCTGTAACCAACCTCAAGAGTTTCAGCAAATGTAATAAGATTGGGAACAGGGATCTGGGGAGGAAGCAAAAATTAAAATAAATGTTTTTTCGTGCAACAATGGCAAAGTTAATCCTGCAATAAATAAACCACGAATAAGTACATCACAGAATTTTGTTAGGAACAAAATATAAGAAAGGTACAACAAATAGGAGTCTAACAATAGCATAATTTCTTTTTCTTGATCAGCTTTATGTTGCTGAGACAATATTGCCTTGAATCTGACAGCCTCCATTCCCTGTCTCCTACTTCCTCTAAGCAATGTACAAAATACAGGTACGATCTAGTCCCACTTTTTCCCCATGCAATGAAATGACATTTGCTTTAAAATTTCTTTTTCTTCTATAAAAGTCCTGCAAGGTAAATAGTGAGATTGAAGATGGGCTTAAGCCCACTAAGCCAATAACCTTGTGTATTTTCAATCTGTGCTATTAACGGTGGCCCTGATGTGGTTCTGACTTTAATCATCCAGAGCACGCCTGGGAAAAGCTGAGTTTGAGTTACTGTATAAGACAAATTAACTCAACTCAACTTCAAAATGAGCCAGACTCTTCCAATGAAGCTTGAAGTTTGGCAGTGAAGAGAATTCGAACTGTATTGAAACTTCAGTAATATTATAATGATAAATTTGGTACTTCAGTTTCTTATCTCAGCCTTTCAAAGTTGGTTAGAAATACTCCATACTGTACCGCAACACCCTGCAAACACCACTAAGAAGCAGCCTTCTCTCTATATATTACCAAAGATGCTTAGGACTGGAAGGTTCAGCTAAGCCCCTCCAGTTTCGGCCAACGCACAATGAACTGGATTATGAAAACAGTACTCAGGACTAACTACAGTTTCTGCCTTATTAGGATCTTTCTTCCATCTGCCTATTTAATCCATTTAATGCTTACAGCATTTATCCGCTCAAGAGCAACGTCCCATCCTAAATTGCCTTGACATGGGTCTACATAGCATTCAGTTCTTCATCTGCAGAAATATCTGCAGGCTTTGGCTAAAGTTTCACATAGCAGAACTACTGACATATTATTATGTTCAACTTGCCATATTCTATGAAATTCTGCGCTGCACTGAACAAAAAAAATAATCTGAAACCCATCCTGGCTTTCTTATATTTTAGATTTGACATATTTTTGCATACATATTTTTATCTGTGGATAGATTCTGACCTTAAAACGGTTCAAAAGGTCGTATCGGGTGAACAGCTCATACATCATAAATTTCAGACTGTGTTCTCCACTTGCTTCATTTAGGGCAAATACGTCAAAAGACCATTTATCAACATCCTGTACACGTGGGGAAAAGAAAAAGAACATCATAAAGTTTCAGTTTGTTTAAGTAACATTGCAGCTAATCACTGGAAAAGATATTTGGGGTTTTCTAGGGGAGGAGGAAGGGGAAGAAATCCATGTGTTTTCTTTTTTTTTGGTCCAAGTCTTTCAAACTCTCCTCATAGATAACATCTTAATGACTATTTCAATATTAATGACAAAGACTATTGTGCCAGTTATGAATAAAATACTTGTAGCATGTCCTATGCAACTTTGTATGCTTCAAATCAAGGGCCTTAATCCTTCAAATTTAATATTTGGTGTAAAAATTTTCTGTAAAACCTGATGAAGCTAATGTGAATAACTATCCTTTAAATAGGCTACTATGCAATGTTTATAATGCTACAGCTATACAGTGATTTGTAAATAATAGTGCCAGGCTCTAAGGAGAAAAGGTGAAGCACTACATTCTTTCTAGGGGTATATCATTCTTTATTGCACATGTAGCCATAGCAACTTCACTATTATAAGAGACTGACTTTTAGGTAAACTACAGTGTTGCCTTAAATTCACAGAAATACTGCACTTGTTCCATAAGCTGCAATTTCTTTCATGATCTCTCTCCCAGTATGACTTTCTGTTCTTTCCTAAAAAGAAAACAAATGCTGCTGCCTCAGATACCAATTACCATACTGGTGGGAGCCGACGCAATCACAACTGTCACTTTCTTATTAAAATTTCTATACCAGTTTTATACTCCTGCTCTAGTAACACCTAAATGAAATTACAACAGAACAGTAAAACAAAAAACAGAATCATATGCTATTTTTGACTTTTTAGCTATTGAATTGCTCTGTTCTGTGTGTTCAGTTCTGCACTACTAAATGTGTCTAGGGCATATTCAGTTGAAAAATTTATTTTACCCTAAAATTCACTAGAAATAAGTACTAATACATTCAAATTTTAGAACAATTAAAGTTATTTCACCTTAAATGTTACAATCACTTCCGCTGGGTAAGCCAAACCAACCATGCTAGAAGTTCTTCGATACATCCTAAAAGAACAAATAAAATATTCAGAAAGAGTATTCCATTAAAAAGTATGGTAACAATTTCTTGTTTTGTTTATTTTCATGATCCATGAAAATAATACTAGGCTACTTGAGAGTCTGGTCTCAAAGATGACATAAGCATTTTTATGAACTTATGAGAAAAGCCCCTCTGATGGTGGATTACTGTTTTATGTTCCTGCAATATTTGGCACACATCTTCCTGTAGAAGATTCCAAGCTTTAAAATCCATTCTCAGAATTTTCCAAAGTCCAGGAGATTTCATTACAAATGCAGAGGTTTTATCTGGGTTTCTGTACAGAAACATACAAAGGTTACAGAATTTGAATCCTAATACCTGTCTCAAAGATTTGATTCAGGCTCATCCCACCATTAACAATAGACTCTGTGGTTAAATGTAATATTTGTCACAGTAAGAAAACAGATCTCTCACCTTTCTACAAAAATCCCAGCCTGTACAGCATGCACAATGCTTCGAAATTTGGGCTTTTCTTCAGGTCTCCTCTTCACTATTCCCATTTCCCTTGTAAATGTAGAAGCTAACCAGTCTCGCACCTCCAGGGGGACTGAATCCGACTGGATGTCTGAGAGTTCATCCTCAGTGTCCAGAAGCCTCCTACAAAAAATTAATAAAAGTTAACTGAAAATACTGTAGACAGAAGGAAAAGGAGTATGGACATATGAACAGCTAACAAAACTTCATTTAATAGAAGCAAATGCTATCTGTAGAATTAACTTAGTGCATTACCAAAGGTCCTCTCTGATAGCCTCTAGGAAGGCAGGCACAAGTGCCTTTTCTCCTTCCCCTGTTCACATCCTAGAATCTAAAGATGCTCAAACACAAAATATTCAAGGAAAGGTAAGTAAAAAGTTTTCCACAAAGATGTCACAGCTTTGGTGGACTGAAATGTAATAATGAGTTATAAAATCCTGAGGAGAGGTTTAAAAGACTGACTGACATGAAAACCTAGAAAAAGAGGTATAACAAATAACACCAGTGATCAATCTAAGATATCCTCCAAAATGATACAAAAATTTACATGCAAAACAAATTATATTATGTAACAACTCTACAGTGAATGAGTTTCAATGAACATCCAGTATACATGTTCACTGCCTTATTCCATTGCTATAAAAGCATTAACAAGAATGAATTTCTTCTGTTTTGAGATCAGTAGGGTTTTGAGATTGAAGAGTTGATAACAAAATCATAACAATATTATAAAAAAAAATGGATTATAAGTCACTGGTCAAAGATCTTAAATCATTTAAAAAGTTAGAAAAGCTATGTATACCTAATGCAGAATAGAAGTCTTTAAAAGGAACTTCACTTAAACAGAACCAGAGATCGATTTAGTTAGAAGAAACATCAATATTCTCCTAAAACAGAGTCAGCATTCAACAGTCAAATTCTACACTTCCACAGATCTACCAGAAGTAGGACCAGTTTTTTCTTGCTATTACTCACCCACATCACTCATTCTTCTGGGGTTTTCCAAGAAATAAATCATCTATTTATTCTCATAATAAGTTTTCCTTCATCAGTTGTGCAAGAAACTCCAGAGGCAAGATGGTTTGAACATATGTAAAGCATGCCAACCTTTTAAAACATTTTATTAAAACTAGTACCAATTGAATTGCAGACATGATCTGATTACATATATTTATTTCTCTGGAGATGTCTTTCTGAAACTGCTCGGGTCTCCACGAATTGGACAGAAAGCAATGGTGGACAAAGTATTTTTGACTGTGAGTTGCTTATATATAACTTCTGATTCTTCCTCCTATTTGTGCACTCCCTCTTCATATATTTTCATAATCTCTTTCACACTTCTTGTTTTCTTTGTATCTCTTCATCACCATTTTGAAATCCTTGCCTGATCTAGGTCTTCTATGGCATATAGAGGAACTGAACAAAAACACAGATGATGAGGAAAACTCTGAATACAATACACTTCAAAGGAACCCACACATAAATCTAATGCCCTATTCTCAATTTCAATAGCTCATCTGGTTGGCAGGACATTTTGTGGGACTTCTCAACCAGGACTTCAAAAAAAAGAAAGCCATAAAGTTCTCCCCAGAACAACACTGCTTACTGCAAGAACAGTGGTTCCTGATTTTTAGGGATACAGAATTGTCAGATTATGGACACAGAACACAAGAGGAACAGAATAGACAAGAATGATGCACTTTTTTCTGGCAGTGGGGAATTGGTCAGAAGTGAGTAATTTAATCTGGAGCAGAAGGATTTATGCAGAAGAAAGGACTTGGGCAAATCATCTTGCAAACCTGAATGAGGGCTGAAACTGCCAACAGGTCAAAAGCTATAGACTGATTTTATTTCCCAAATTAAAAACTGTTATAGTCTACTGAAATCTCTACTAGAATAACAACGTTCTTAAATATTCTATATACTTAACAAATATGAAGTATATATTAAGTATCCTGGACAGATCATTACTTTTATTTTATTTTTTTTTTCTGAGGATTGGCATTTGATGTAGTGTAAACAGGAATAAAACTTATAATTTCTAAAACATTTTTCTAACTATTCAAAAGACAAGAAATTATTCCAGCAATATAAAGACCACTGGCAGAGTCTGCTGCAGGAATAATCCACATCATCCATGTAGCACAAAGAACACTACACTAGTTTGCTGTAGTCTGCTGTAGATGTGAATCTGGGACCACATCCTGAACCGGTGGAATATGAATTAAAGCTAGAAAGACATATTTCAGTTTCTCTAATCTTTTTTAACATTCATTTGTAAAGCAGGAGGATTATTCAGTCTGTATATGATAGCAAAAGGGGTTACTTTGTGAAGACTGAAACAGAGAAATCAGAATTTGAAGAAAGTGTTTATTTAATCAAGATCTTTTGTTCGGTTTCTTGAACACTCCAGGACTTTTCATGACACCAACCCTTTGTAATGAGAGGTGACTGAACAATGTTTTATGAGAGTGACAGTTTAAGTGTCTCTGGTTCCTACTCTCATAAGGAAGAAAGGCAACCGTAACACAGAATGATGTTGTAAACACAGTCCTTTGTACCAGCTCCTACAGATCCCTTGAATTAGAACACATTCAATGTATAACCTTAATAACTTCTCAGTGATAATTCTTTCAGAAGCTTGAATGAAACAACATTCAAGGAGAGGAAGCACGGAGTGGTGGTAATTGTCTATTTTCTACCAGTCTGGTCTTACTGACCTTTTGAATAATACAATTCACATAGGGAAAAAATTATTCATGGCATGAGCATTGCTAGAAATGGCCTATGAACAAATTAACTAATGATTGTCATTATTCATTAATTACAGGGGCAGGGCTCATATACAGGTCTACATACAGTTGGAAAAAAGGATGGTTAGACATATCTATATTTTGATGATAATTTTGTTCAGGAAAGTAATAAATTAGGATATATATTGCACTATATAAACTACACTTAATTATCACAAATTGTTAGAATCCAATATTGAACTGATTTCTTAGTTTGCTTTTGTCTACTTGTATTCATCCACTTTAACTTTGATTAAAAGAAACTATGTTCCATTACATTTCCACAGGTGTGGATAGCATACATATTCCATCTTTGCATTCTGCAAAACATACATTCAATTATTCATTTTTTATTAACTGATTATGAAAACACTTCTTTGATTGTTGATTGTTGTGTATATAATGTATGTATGTGTCACAAATGTCTACCTTGTGACTTAAGAACTTCATATTGCTTTATCAGTACTTCTACTGACTTGCAAAATGCACACATAAATTTTACTAAAAGTAAAACAAAGAACTTTCAGCAGAAGTATCAGAAATCATAGACACTAACAAGAAGTACTAACAAGAAATATTTCACCACTTACTCTATATAAATAGCAAAAATTAGCTTTTTCATACAGCCAGGATGAGGTTTTGATTTTGATGCATCATCTTCTTTTTTTTTTTATTTTTATTTTTTTTAACACAGATATTGGTTTTGTATTGAAGCATTTTGAATCTTAGATACTGGCCAAGATTCTAAACATGTAAATCACTGAAGTGAACATACCAAGTAGATGACCAAGTCCATTTTCCTACATGTCTGTCTCTCTTATTGTCACTTCTGTTGCTCAAAACTTAACAGAAACAAAGGCTGGCTCTTCCAGAAGGGTTATTATCACATCACTTCCATGCAACCACTGAGCACTCTCATCATTGCTTTGAACAAGTTTTACAATTCAACATTTTCTACAATTACTGGAATAAAAAGTAATGGTCAGAAGTGTATGTTGAGAATATTTTTACTCCTGAGCATTTATATTACTGGTCTTTTAATATGTATCTGCTTAGAACTGGTAGCTTCCAACAGCTTCAGTAAAATCAGTGACTCAATAGGCAGTTACTGGTGTTTGGGTTTTGTATATTGAAAGTTATTGTTCTTCAGATAAAAGGAAAAAATATATTTATAAATTCTGCATTCTGCAATTCTATTAGAATTCTTGCTCTAACCTTCTGCTTCATGAATCACAGGTAAATAGGTAAATTATTTTTATAGGAAATTATTTGGGATGCCTTTACATTAAAAAAGAAGAAGATTAAATAGTATCAGAAGATGAGATCAAGACAGAGATAAACATTGTTAAACCATTGAGCTTCTTGCCAAATAGTCCAGAGATTTTTGTAAGCTTTTGCAATATAAAACTTTGCGTATGTCCAAAAATGCCATTGGATAAATTGATGAAGAAAATAATAAGTGATCTCAGCTGCTAAATAGAAGAATAGAACCTCTAGTTTAGGAAATATTTGGAGAGGAGCGATTGCAAGATCCATAGTCTCATCCCCCAAACCAACCTGGCTGAAGTGCTGGGATGGTAGGTATTTACTTTCTGTGTTAGAGTTACACAGTTGTTCTAGGAAGTCAGCCTCAAAGTAAAACTGTACTAAGGCAAATACCACTGAATTGCAAACCATGACCTCCAGTTCAAATTAAACTTCAGTTTAACAAAACACATATTAATTTACCAGGGCACGTAATTTAGCTTTTTCTTCCCTAAACTTAAAAATGCTAACAAACGAATATAGCAGACCAACAAAAAACACTTTACCTGTGGTATGCCTGGAATTGTCTCAAACACTTGCTAAATAGGACCATCATCCTGACAACAAATTGAAGACTGAAAATGTGGTTGAGTGGAGGGAGCCCTGCAGAGATAGGACAGCCTTGCTCTGTCCAAAACTCCTATTTGCTGCAGAAGTTTAGACTGCAAACTTGTTTATTGCAAACTTGTTTGTTGCGAACTTAGTGACAAATTTGTGATGGCAAATGCCACATGAAAGGAAGCCCAAGAGAAATTCTGGAGGGCTTTGAGACTTCAATACTTCGAAGCTTCTAGACAAGCGCTCTCACAGACTGAGGACCTCCCTGTTGGCTGGACAAATGCTGGAACCCAGACAGGTCATCTCTTTGTCTGTCTCTGTCTCTTTCTTTCTCTCTCTCCACACTCCACCCTCCATCTCTCTCTTTTCTCTCTTTTTCCCTTGTAAAGTTGGTAAGTAACACAAGGTTTATTTGAATTTCTAATAAAGTCACATAGTTTAGCTGCACAGCTTAGATCGATATAATTGTAAGAGTGCCAATACTTTTAAGATAATTGTAGCACAGATATTCTCATTAAAACTGATGACTGTGTTTGGACCTTGAGTATTGTTTTACCTTAACCTAACGAGGGGGATTTGCAAATCTGGTCACCACACGCTCCTTTCACAGGTGGCTCATGACAATGAAAAAAAATGCTCTAACACAACGTGTGCCACAGAAAGTACTTTTTCTTCAAAATTAAGTCAGAATTCAGGGTTACATACACTTATTTTGCCCATATATCATTAGCCTATTAAGTAGATGCAGTATGTGGAAGAGATACGTGTGGGAAGAAGAGGGGGAGGCTTAGGTTATTTAATTCTATTCATTCCATGAGTGGAGCTCCCATTGACAGTAGTGGGAATATGTAAGATATGGCCCATGGCATTTCAGCTTAGCAATCAATTAATATTGCAGCCATAGTAACTAATAACCTGATTTTCTTGTCATAGTACTGTGTTTTTCTATCAAGAGTAATTCTTCAAAATTTAAGCAGTGATCATTTCTAGCTCTTTTTTCATTTAATCAGAATTTTAAATATAGTAATGGACTAGTCAGAAGTACATTTCTTTTCCCTTAGGAATATATCAAATGTGCCATGGAGGAGAAGATGGAAAAGCAAATGAAAAAAAAAGAAAAATTAGATAATAGCTGAGGAGGAAAAAAAACCACACCAGTGCCAATCAGTCATTCTGCTTAACCAAGAAAGATTTCAAAGAACACAGATGAGCATTTTGTGAGCCAGGGAAAGGATGAGAGAAGGAAGTATTAGCTCTTTACCGCTTAGCTAATTAATCAAGCTAATGACTTAGACAGTAAATTGACCAAATTCCTCTTCTAGGTCTAGAAACAGAAGGTAAAGAATTTATAGCCCAAATAGACAATTCACATTTTTCCCAATGAACCAATATCTTTAATCAATATTTACATCCTCATAGGATGGTACAATTTCCACTTACTTTTAGTAAAAGATTAACTTGGGTACCACTGAAGATTAAACAAACAGCAAAAATGACTGTGGTCCATTATAGGTATATAGAAGTCTTTCTAAATAAGTAATGAATTAATCAACATGTTGCACACTTAAAATATTTAGCACATTCTCCAAAAAACTTGTGCTCAGATTTAGAACTTCAAATTAATTAATTATTAGTTCATTACAACAAATGCCAAAGACTCTGGATGAAATACAGTTATTGTGAAAGCAGATAACTAATGGGTGAAGGGCCATCATCACTGGAAACATTCAATTTTTGATAGGTACTGCCTTTCAAATATCTTTTCTATACAGAAATGCAGATCTAGACACCAAGTAATCTTAAAATTCAGGTCATGATATCCATTATTTAAAAAAAATAGTATTTTTCAGGAGTATATCTGTTACATTATATATTTTCCTGTTTTTGATCAATTGTTTTAATGTGGTGTTCCAGAAGCTCTATAGAACAGGGCATATTGCAGGGCATGACTCTCAAATAAATTGACATCAATCACTTTGAGATACAAAAATTCAATAACTTTCTGAAAATAGAGGCAGGGCATTTATTAAAAGGCTGAACTGATCTGCAGAATTTTCGTCAAAGTTTACAGATTTTCAGTAACTTCAGATTTTATACGTATATACATATACATAATTTTGATGCTGTTTTAAGCTTCCCTTTCAGAAAAGCCTTTGGTTTAGTACAGAAGCCTTTGAAGGTTTATTTTAAATTTTACACAGCTGGAATACACTGAATTACTCTCAGCACGATAAGCTTTTTTTCTCAATGATTTCTAAATATCACTTATAGAATCGCTTAATAGATGAACTGAATGATTTTCTTCATATGACACATTTATTAATGACAAAGCAATGTATATTTAGTGATGGATTGGATATGGAGGACAGCAATGCACACTCATAGCAAGCTTGTTGGATCACGAATACTTAAGACTGTGATTTAACTTCATGCTTAAATAACTGTCACTTTCAATCTCCCCTCCACTGAGTAATCTCAGGCAGGAGTCATAAAGTCCAGATTTTTTCATCTGGCAAATAATTACCAAATAGGGCATCCCATTCCACTTGTTTTATCCTTGTAACAGTAGACGGATTATGATTCATAAAGTCTGCTGGATTTGGTACGCTACCTGTGAGTGGGACTGGAAGGCAAACAGCCCTGTAATGTCAAGCAACCAGTTCCTGCTGTGAGATGCTAGGCAGCAGCTGCTCTGTGCTGAGTTAGTGGTAGCTTAGAGCCTTTTAACGCTAATGTGAAATATAACTTGTGAAAATGAAATAATAAAGAAATGCATAAGATGGAGCTTTCACTGAGTTTCATTCTTGTTTAAAATACAGAGAAGCTGCTAAATCCATATCAATGGCCATAACAAAGTGAAAAAAGACACAAGGGTTTCAAATAAGTATCCAAGTCATTTATTTTGGGAAATATTAATTACTAGTCTCAGACAGAGCAGCTGCCATGGGCTCAGTCTGTTGCAGTACTGAGAACAGGCAACAGCCTCTTCCTGCTTGCAAACGTAACCAAAGCTGTGCGCTGAATTGGCTACACTGACTGTTCCTCACCTTGGAATCTCCGGGAAGCGGGGGAGAATGTCACTGAGTTGCTGGGCTGCTGCTAAGCTCCATTCATGTTCTCATCATACAGCTCTGTGAGCACCAGCAACTAGCCCAAAATGGGCTCCTCTCCTCTCCCTTAGATTCCACATGACACATACATGTATGTGTTCCCAACACAAATATTTCTCTGTGTGTTCTCAGGGGACACGTAGATGTTTGGTGATGTGTTGTTAACTCTAACTCTTGCAAGTGGCATGGTCGCTATTTAGAACTTTTCCCTGTTGTCTGCAGTTTGAAGATCTATTTGGCCCTGCTTTAAGGCTGGCAGCAGCAGAAATACTTGGTGTATTACTGGAGCAGTGCACTGGCAATTCAGTATGGTCCTAGGTGTGTAGTACAACTGCAGATACAAAGACTGGATTTAATGACCTCCTGTTTCACTAAGTTTATACATGTCAGAATGCAAACATTTTTAAATAAGGGTTTTTTCCTCAAAAAGACTGCTGTGTTTACTTTATAGTATCACTGAAATACCTCCAGTACTTCCAGATTTCTCATGCAAACAGATGACATGTATTATTACAACACCACTTATCCTTAATGAGATTTCCTTTCTGCCTCAAGAATGTGGCAATGACTTGTATTTGCTATTTTTTCTTGATGAATCAAACAAAGATGCTCAAAGCAATTGCTAGCTATATAAAACACATCTCATTCATATATTACTGAAACACGAGCTCATCTAAGTCAAAAGTTTTCAAAAGGTTAAAGTCTTTTGGAAGGGTATTATACAGTCTGAAACAAACTCATATCTACGTATGGAATTGAAACAACACAGATAAATATCTTCCTGAAATTTAGTCTATTTTCTAAAATATTAAAGCACATAAAAAACTGTAAAAATAAAACTTTTAATATGAAGAAAAAATTCTGACTTTATCCAGAACAACTTAAAAGCACTTTCCATAATAAGTTTAAATTTTCAGGTTTTTTGGCTTTCAAATGCTTTTTTTTTCTTAATTTTGTCATTTCCATCTACATTTTATTTGACTTATTTTCTTCTCACTTAGCACAAATGAAGGGCTGTGTTTACAAGGAACAGAACAGCTGTCCTCACTGGATTATCAGGCTCTATTTATTTCCTGTTTTGCTCTAAAAATCCTTCTTCCACTACCTCAAGCCAAGTGTCAGGTGTGAACGGAGAAAATTCTGCAAGACTTGTCAGAATTATTTATAACACCTATTGAGTAAGTCTGAACTTCTTCCACAGAGATCTGCCGAGGGGCTGGAACAGTGAGAGGTTCACTGATTATTTTCAGCTGACACTGAGCCTCCGCTCCAGTGACCAAAGTGCTAGTTTTCTTTCAAGGAAGTGTCTCGTGTGGCTTACAGTTATTCAGTACTGACAGATGCAGCTAAAAAGCGTTTGATAAAGAAGCTTGTTAATTAACATGAGGCCACAGATAATTAAGCTCAGAGAAAAACAGCACTTGCATTTATCTGATTTCTCTCCATTTTCCAACTTCCCATCAGCTCAGAATCTTTCATATGGGATACTGAAAATCACTGCCCCAAATCAATTTTTCATAATTTGGGGATGCTATTCCTACTGTCTGGCTAGTTTCAAAGGAATCTGTTCTCAGAACACTGTAATTAAAACCCATTGTGTTACCTCTCTGCCTTTTCACCAACCCAACTGCATATATTTTTAGAAAGAGCTTGTATGGATATAAGTATATGTACCTAGTTTTTGAAAATGCTACATTATCCTCAGATCAGAGGCCACAGCAGAGAGCAACAGAGCAGCAGAGAGAAGCAAAGTAAGAGGACCTGAGGAAGGTGCTCCTTAGTCAGCCAAAGGGTTGGAATTCTATAGCCCATTTCCAGCTGATGCTGTATGCTAAATGAAAATTTAAGGCGCTGCCAGCTTACACACTTGCATATATTTGCATGTCTACATACAACTTTGTAGAATGAAACAGGCCTTTTAATCAAAATAAATCAGATCTCTCTCTGTTCACTGTTATTCCTAATCTGACTATAGAGATGTTTAAGAGGGCTCTCTCTTAGTGGCTATTGAGCTCTGTCTCCCAGAAAATGGGGGAGGAAGAGAATATCACAGACAGGATCCAGTTTTAGGTGTCCGGTTGAAGCTGAGGACTTCTTGGATATGTAAGCAATGGTTCAGTAAACTAATCAGGACAAAACTCAGGGCTCAAGCATGGGCTTAAAACACAAAATATGGCTCTTGTAATGCGACTTCAGTACTCTGTACTAAACCTTTTGTCCTAAACCTGCAATACTTTGGACAACCAGACATCATTGCATTTTCTATCTTGTAAATCAAATCTCAGGATTTTTATTTTTTTTTTTTTAATGGGAAAGTGTCAAAATTTAAAACAGTAGTACAGATAATATTATACAGTGAAAAAGTGGAAGCTCAGCCTGTGCTCTTACCATAAATTTAACACAAGGTCCAAACAGTGCACCATTCTAAATCTGAATCTAATGGAGACTGCATTAGTCCAGAGACTGAAAATAAACTCAAAAACTATAAACCAATGGACAGTATGTAGCATAAAGTACAAAACACTAAAAATAAGAGAATAAAAGTTGAAGAATTGGTTTCATTAAAGTTATTTCATTTTTAACTGTTACTCATGCCATAAGTAGCATGGGCAAGGAAAATTGCTTTACCTTTATAATACTTCAGAAAAATAGCTGTAGGTATGGAAGGAAATACATGATCCATATGCTTAATGTATATCTATATAGAAAATGGGAACAAAATTTGGTAGGTCCATGAGCTCAGTTTGCAGTTATGTGGGAGAAATACTCAGTAAGTTACAACAAAACCAGACATCTGTCTCAGTTTTAATTAGTTTCCTTTATGACTTATTATAGTGAAAAATCATATTGTTCTGCAAAATATGGAATGCAATTAATAAATAAGATTTCAGGCTGGATATCAGGAAAAATTTCTTCTCAGAAAGAGCGATGAGGTATTGGAATGGGCTGCCCAGAGGTGGAGTCACCATCCCTGGAGGTGTTCAAGAAGAGGATAGATGTGCACTGAGGGACATGGCTTAGTGAGCATGGGATGACAGTTGGACATCCCGTGGTCTTTCCTAACCTTAATGATTTTTTTGAAAACACCTAAATAATCACCATTATAAGATCATAATGCTCCTAAGGTTAAGAAAATAGCCTGAGAATGACAAAAATCTTCTAGACCACTATAAAAGTAAGTATATTTATTTTCATTTGGGCAGTTTAATAATCCTGCCATTAAGTCCTTTGAGGGCAATAAACTTATTTAAAGAGTTTCTTACAGTAAAAATAATGCACCTGCTGCTGCTGAAGTCTAAGCATTTTCAGGTGTACCAGATTTCTCTGCGTATGAAATTTCTGTTACTTTTCTTGATACTCCCACACGGAGCTGGAAAGACTGGGTTCCTCATTATAATGATACTATTTGTTTCAATAAAGGCCTTATTTTATAAACTAAAATTTTTATAGTCCTGGTGCTACTACTCAGAAAGAGGTAAGAGTACTGTACCCATTCACAGTGCCTGAGAGGTGCATGGAAGGAGTAATTATGTCCTTGCTCCCAACTGACTGTGCAGCTATGACACAGCTCCATGGTTGTTCATGCAAAATACACAGTTAAGTTCTGTTCACTGGTGGTTTAAGGGTATTGCACAATGCAGAGATGAGGACCTGGATTTTCCAAAGCTTCCTGAGAACTTGAGCCGTGTCAACAGAATTTACATTTAGAACTATTACTGGAAAATAAAATGTTACTGTGCTATTAAGGTAATATATGCTTGAAGAGAAGTGTGTTGATCATTTCTTTATACATCTCCCTAAGAAATTTTATCAATTTAACTACAAACTATTGTAAATCCACAAACCAGTCCTTGATTCAATACAAAGGAAGCTTGATTAACTTAAATCAATCAGCAAAACTGAAATAATTATATTCACAATGGTATATAAATGGAATTAACTACCACTTAGCTGCTCAGGAAATCTCCTCACTTACCACAGTTTTATCATCTTTTACAGAACTGGACAGGCATTAACACCAGCAGAAGTGAGTTTGCTAGCCCAGTCTGTAGTACAATCTGGGAAAAACAGAACATCGGTACCAACTTCATTTGCTATTGTTTTCATCCTTCTGTTTCCAAATGTTTATGCTTTCTACTGCCCAATAGTTGATGCTCCAAATTACAAACCAGCAAGGTTTGGTATGTGAATCATACACATTAGAGGAAAAGAAACTGGAAACAGTTAAAGCTAAGCTGCAGTTTATGCACAGTGTCACATTTGCAGACTTCCAAGAAGAAAGAGAGGATGAGATAGCTAGGTCTGTGCAATAATTAGTATGATGGCAGACTTCCTAAATGTCAGATGGGACTGAGACTAGACATAGCATGCGTGCTCCAGCAGTATTGAAGAAGGTTTGGCAGACTATTTTACAAGAAAATTCTGCTTAAAAAAAAAACCAAAAACTAAGCACACTGAAATAAAATTGTAAGTTAGCTAGCTATTATCAATTATAATACATATCTTAAAATATTTTCAAGAAGAACTTCTACTTAGAACTTCCAATTTCACTGAAGTCAACCCACATTTAAGATGACTGCCATTAATGCTGCCAGTAACAGTAAACATAAACAAAGAATTAAATATTATAAATCACAGCTTTTCATTAACTTATGCATCAGTGGCCAGACTATAATACCCTGACTCATATCTGTGAGCATTTCATTCCCAAACAGCTCATTTTTTTCATGACACAGTCCTCAGTATGATTGTGTGACCTTTGTGGGAAAGAAAATCCATCATCCATCATTCAGAAATTTCTTATGACTTTATACTGTGAACATCTGGCAAGTGAAGATGACAAAAACTAAGCAAACCCTCTAGATGATGGTTGCACCTGATCTTTGGAATCTTACATGCTTTAACCTTGTCACTAAAAAACCTAAAAGCCACATATTATTCTTCTGATTTGCAGAGATCTTCAGTTCACACCATTTACAACCGCATGCAAAGATAGATTTCTAAAATGTAACTCCCAACTGCTTTTCTTTTCTTAAACTAAAAGAGTTTAAGTTTTAATCTCAGTTTTAATTAGTTTCCTTTATGACTTATTATAGTGAAAAATCATATTGTTCTGCAAAATATGGAATGCAATTAATAAATAAGATTTCAGGCTGGATTTCAACTGCTTTTCTTTTCTTAAACTAAAAGAGGGGAGGTTTAGATTAGATATAAGGAAGAAATTCTTTACTCAGAGAGGTGAGACACTGGCACAGCTGCCCAGAGAATCTGTGGGTGCCCCATCCCTGGAGGCGTTCAAGGCCAAACTGGATGGGGCCCTGGGCAGCTGAGCTGGTGGGGGGCAGCCCTGCCATGGCAGGGAGGCTGGAACTATGTGATCTTTAATGTCCTTTCCAACTCAAACCATTCTATGATTCTATTCTTGTCAGACTTACCTGGTTTCATCAATATAAACCGCCTCCAGCACAGATGCTGCATATTCAATGTTCTTTTTCAAATCCACCACATTGATGTCACCTTTCTCCAGTTGCTTCACCAAGCATCTTAATCTGTGGGAAAAAAAAATATGTCAGTGCATTGCTTATTTCAAATTTTAGTAACAGCCTCTTCAATCTGGACTATTAGAAGCAATGCAATGCTTCTGTGGAGAAAGAGACCTCCAATGCATGTTTGTTTTTTTTTTAAATCCACTTTGAGAACATACATAATTGTTCACACATAATCGTTCATTCTTCACAGCTTCCCAAATATGTAAGGTCCATTAAGAGAAGACAGTAGGTCAGAGAGGACTTGCTAACTATGATCATAGGTATTTTATATTAATTTGTGACACTCCTAGGATATCTAGGTCTCCAGTTTTGTTTAAACACTAAACAAAGCTTTGCATGTTGTCATACATGGTTTTTCCTTGCTTAAAAGTTAGGTTATATTTTTAATATCCACTACACATGGACTTTCCTTCATTTTAATGACTTTATTTTTATTTTGGCCTCCAGTATATTTTTGCTGCAGAATATGAGCTAACGTGGAGCTCCACTGCTCTGTGTTTACAGAGAATTCATCATTATACCAGAAGAAATGTGGTGCCTATGGCATTAGAAAAATCCAAATATTTTCCCAAGTGTGCTTTAACTTTTAGTTTTGAGAACATTCTTTTACATTACAAACATGGAAACGCCCAAAAGAGATTTAGTAATGCATGGACTCATGCCTCTATGGCAATAAACTTGCATAGACAAACTACTTGAACACCAGATTTCTCCTAAACTCTTTGATGAGAACACTTCTGACAGTGCTCAGTTTAACCACATGGAGAAGTCACAGCACTGCAGAGAAATAAAAATTTATCAGTAACTCTGCAGAGCTGTGACTAAAAGGATGTTCAGAGAAGTATGGATATTTTCTTCCTTCTGTGCATATCTCTGAGCTGAAATGATTTACAGTTTTGTAACATACGAGGCAGATTTTTGTAAAGATATATTATTATTTTAACAATAAAATTATTTTAACAGCCATTTATTACTTTAACAGTTTTGATGGGATAATCTTTTTATGCTATGAAATGTGAAAAAAATTGTGAAACGAGCATTTAGTTCAGAAGTCTGTTGAAATTAAGTCAGCATTAGATGACTACTTTGAAAAAATCAATAACGTAACACATAATATAAAATAAATATAAGCAATACAAAATTAATAGAAATAATGAATAAATGAATAGAAAAAAATAGGTAAATGATGGCAGACTGATGTCCATTTATTTTTATTAGCATATAAAATATTTGATTCAACCTAATTAAAATGTATGATTTTTTTTTAAAGTGAGGCATTGTTTGGAACAAATCTCCCATAAACTTGGAAAGTATTATTCCATCATAAAACCATCTTAATGTTTTTCGCTTATATTTGTTTAGACATAAGCATAATTTTAGCTTATGGTATTGTAAAAGATCAGCTTCCTCACTTCTTCAAAGTCTTAACTGGAATTAGTACCGAGCATAACACAAATAGGGCTCTTAGCAACCATAACCACTTGTTATCCTACACAGTGCATCACATATAAATGGAATGGGAAAATTAGAGTTGATTTTTTTCTCAGAGGGTTGAGGTAGGTGGCTGAAATACTGTGAGAGTGCATCTCCTACACAGAAACAACCTTATGCACAGGGAGGCATTTCTAGGACTTTGTTCCCTCTGTCTCAGAGCACCTAATGACTGCAGAATTCATTAAACAGGCTGGCAGTACTCAGTACATGCACAGTAACTCTCCTGAGAGTTGCTCCTCAGCAATGCACACACGCATGTACACACTTTCTCCTAAGCACCAGCACCACTGCCACAACTTGCCAATAATTTTACCATTTGCACTGTTCCCTTGGTGTCAGATCGAATGTGTCTGGGAATCGCACTGTTCAAGGTGGGAGGATAAACTGATTTAAAAATGCATCACTTCACAGATGGAGAACCAGGCCAGAATACAGCAATCATGGTTCAAAATTGCTTAAAACCCTACGATTTCCAGTAGCATATTTTGCTCTTAATTATATGGCTCTGTTTCCTCATGGCATAGATCAAATGACAGATATGTGGTATTATTTGCTTGCAGGAGGAAAGCAGATCCAGAGGGAGCCAGTAAGCAACGACGACCTTGCAATACCTTACTCCACAGGTCACAGTCAGCTGATGCAGCTTGCCCTGCAGCTATCATTCTTACACTAGGAAGAATGCAGAACAGAATAATAGATCAGGAAATATGGAAAAGTCTTCTCAGGCAATGTTAAAGGGATTCTGAAGAGGTTACAGAGACATGAAAAGACAAAACTCATACAACTCAGTGCTGACTTGGTCACCTCAAACGTCCGCATTGTGTGGGTATGTCCTCAAGAGTGTCTGCAGCTGACCTGATACAGCTCTCCATAAAACCACAAGATAATACTGGTTGAAGGGGATGCCTACCTGGTCCGAGCCCTTGCTCAAAGCAGAGTCAATATCCAAGGTAGATAAAACTTCAAAGTCAGATCAAATTGCAAGAGGCTTTTCCAACTGAGTTTGAAATATCCTCTAGCATGGGGATTCCACAAACTCCAACCAGTTCCAGTATTTAATCAGCCTCACTGTAGATTAATTATTCCTCAACATCTGATCAGAATGCCCTTTGTGGAAACTTGTACCCAGTGGCCCTCAACATGTGCTGTGCACTGCCTAGAAATGCCTGGCTTCATCTGTGGTATGAATTCCACCAGCAAGCTGGAGACAGCAAAAAAATCCCTCCATAGTGTTTCTGATCAGACATTTGGGAATTCTGTCTGGTGATAATTATGAGGTCTAGCCCAAAACTAGAATAATGGACTCCCTAAGCAGCTGCATTAATTAACTGGGTTATAGGAATATATGAATGGTCCGTATATCCTCAAAATACTATGCTTTAAAGGAAAACGGCCAGAGATACAGAAAGAATATTTCAATAATGAGATTGAATATTCCTTACTGAAAATGTCATTTTGATAAAAAATAAATTCATCAATTTATAAGACAAAACAGCAAGTGTTAAAATGCTTATAGCCCAGCATTCTGCAAGACAAAGAAAGTTTTGTAAAAAGGAGGAGGAAGGAAAAGAACTAAAAAATAGTGATTACTGCAGCTGGACAGGATTGGTTTTTGTTTGTTTTTGTGGAATTACATGTAGGAAGTGGAAATTAAACATGAGAAATACAATTAGAAAACTTAACGTGCTACTTAAAACTGGAGCTAAAATTTGTACGATCCTGCCTGTGAAATGTGAGAAAGATATAATGAGAAAAATCTAAAGTAGCAAATAGCCGTGAAATAGAAAAATGAACTGTTTTGAGGTACAAAGTAAACACAACTAGAAAGAAATAGATTTATGGAGAAAGAAACATCTTATTTCTCTCAGGACAAATAACAAGCACAGTTTAAAACTACCAGTCCCAGTTTCTAAGGGTGAGAGAGACATCTGCAAGTAATAAAGGCAGTGGGTGGAGAAACATCTTCTGTCCTATTGGGTAAACACCACTAACAGCCATGATGCAGGAGTAAAAAACGTTGCTGGACAATGCAAGCACACTCTGCTCCCACCTGCCTTTGACAGTGAGCAGGGGCAGGGGCTGGGCTTGCCCAGCCCTCACCCTTCTACTTCTGACACCTCTGTCCAGCAAGAATAGTCGTCTGCTTTCCCAGCAACTGCCTTCATCTGCCAGCTGGTCCTCCCCACTGCCAAGCACTGCAAAGAACCTACTTTCTAACCTACACATCTGGACTGAACTTAAAACTGTTTTGGAAACTTTGTACAAAATAGTTGGCTTTTGCAACAGATAAAGGGGAAGTGAAGTAAACTGTAAAATAAACCATAAATAAACCTTGTTTCCTATTATCTTTTGAAGTTAATGAAAGTTACTGTTGAGGGATGGACAATGAATACATTGATAATTATTTGAAAATAAAATATTAATAATAATATTCTAAAAATGCTTATGCTAATTTCAGAGGAAAAAAGCTATTTGTATTAATATTCAATAATCACAATATAATTTTAGAAATGATCTATATTGTTTAAGTCAAGTACAATTACAAGTAATAAATTGTTATGTTGCATGAACTGGTTGAGAAAATCCTTGCTGTGTGCCAAATGTATTAATTCCTCGAAAAGATGATGAGTAAGTCCTGACAATGTGTAAAAAAGACTGAGGACAGAACAACTACTTTCCTGTAAACAGCAATTTCATATTTTGTTTGGACAGTTTAATACTGACTAAGAAGATTAACCTGATGATTGTAATTATTTTTATATGAGTGATTTAACCCTCTAAATGAACAATACAAACTAAAAATGGGCTGGTATGTAATGTGAAATTAAAAGTAAGGAGGGGGATAGTAACCATTTTCTGACAATCCGGTTAGTTCACATAATCACAGGGATCAGAAGGGACCTCAAGAGATCACAGAATCACAGAATTGCAGGGGTTGAATGTGACCTCCAGAGATCATTGAGTCCAATCCTCTGGTAAAGCACATACCTTGCAATAGGTCACACAGGAAGGCTTTCAGACAGGTCTTGAATATCTCCATAGAAGGAGACTCCACAGCCTCTCTGAGTACCCTGTTTCAGTGCTCCATCACCCTTACCGTAAAGAAGTTCTTACACGTGTTAGTACAGAACTTCCTATATTCCAGTTTTAGGACATTACTCCTTGTCCTACCACTGCACACCACTGAGAAGAGCTTGGCCTCATCCATTTGCATCCCACCTCTCTTTAGATATTTGTATAAACATTTATCAGATTCCCTCTCAATCTTCTCCCCAGGCTGAACAGACCCAGGTTAGTCAGCCTTTCCTCATGTGGGAGATGCTCCGGTCCCTTAATCATCTTTGTGGCCCTCTGCTGGACTCCTTCTAGGTGATTATTGTCTTTTTTGAATCGGAGAGCCCAGAACTGGACAAAGTAGTCTAAATGTGGCCTCACCAGGGCAGATCAGAGGGGGAGAATTGCCTCCCTCAACCTGCTGGCCACTCTCTTTTTGATGCACCCCAGGATAACATTGGCCTTCTTGGCCACAAGGGTACACTGCTGGCTCATGGCCAACCTGTTGTCCACCAGGACCTCCAGGTCCTTCTCCACAGAACTCATCTCCAGCAGGTCATCTCCTAACCTGTACTGATGCATGTGGTAATTCCTACCCAGGTGCAAGACTCTACACTTGCTCTTGTTAAATCTCATCAGGTTCTTCCTTGCCCAACTCTCCAGTCTGTCCAGGTCTTGTTGAATGGTAGCACAGCCTTCCAGCATGTCTGCCAATCTTCCCAGCTTTGTATCATCAGCAAATTTGCTGATGATGGAGTCTATCCCTTCATCTAGGACATTGATGAAGATGTTGAACAAGACCAGACCCAGCAGCAACCCCTGGGGAGCACTGCAAGTTACATGACATCTATATTTAAACAACCCATTTATTCTGATGAATACTTTATATTATCATGTAGATCAGAAATAAAAAAGAAGTTGTAACAATAGGTATAAATCATGTACAAAGTCCACGCTCTCGCTTCTTCAAGTCAAAAATCAAAATAACATAAGGGTTATTAGAAATCTTGTAGTAGGATGGCAAGGCTATAATTCCCTTTCTGCATGTTTTCTGCAGGATGGAAGATACACACCATCTACGAAACAACAAAATTGCAGATACAGTTGTAATATTTTTAATACATGGTTATGAAGGACTAGATTACATGAATGGATGAGAGGAAATAGGAAAATATCCAAAAATATGCTAATAAAGGTTCAGGAACAATCCCTTTGGTTAGCAGATCTTGTTTCCCCACTCCCACCTGCAGTTACAACATAGACAAGTAATGCGGCTTCAAAAGAACTAGCCGTTAATTAAAGACTTTTTACACAAAGGAAAATATGCTGACACAAGGACACTTTGCCAGTCAAGGCAACATGTCAGTAGTGAGCAAAGATTAGGATGGATAGCTCCTTATCTAGACCTTGATGTACATTTCATTCCCCTGAAAAAAAAACAATGCAGTTATCTAACGTTTCTTCTGCTTAGAGGTGCTGCGTCTCTAAATTCTGATACAGAGAACTGGTGCAAGAAACATATATCACACTTCTGGTGCTGCAAATGTGTTTCATGAAACAACTTCTCAGTCACTCCCATGTCTGAGCTTATGCACAGGAAGCCTTGTGGTTGCTAAGGGTTTCACGAATCACAATTCATTTTGTGATTATTTTAAGCAGTATGAGTGGTACGCGCTGATCTGTAATTATGATTCAGTCATTGGAAAATAAATATTGAATCTGCTGGTAATTCAGCCAACATTTTTATATAGTAAACCTTCATTCCCATATTGAAGAATTAAAATAGAAATTCTGCAGCTATATAGCACACACTTTCTTAATGAAAAAACCTACAATTTTATGGTGATAGAATCGTTTTGGCTGTTTAAATATTGATCGTATTTATGCAAAATGGAGTGGTTTCCTTCAGGCGGGCATTTTCTATCAGGCTTCAATTCATTTTAACTTACTCACTCTATACATTTTCATACTATTAACACTGTGATGCTGTGTAAATATTGTCATTTGGGTCTCATTTAGTATCAAGGTCAAGTGTGTTTAAAGGATTAATCAAAATTTAGTCAAAATTCCCAAGTTTTCCTTAGCATCTAGCTGAAATTTCTCAAAGCCAAAGATTCTTACATGATTTCCACCTGAAATCATAAACCGACCCAAGCTCTCTAAAGCATTTTTGAATTTTTACCTAACTAACTCTCAACAAACCTGATCAAACGTTGCAAGTGCCTGGAATGTTTCAGTCATGCTAAATATGTACTGTTCACAGCTCTGTAACCTTTCACCATAATCTTCATCATCACCACCAGCTGCCCTGGAGAGAAGCCCCAGAGGAGGAGGCTTATCTGGGATCCTGTTCTGCTGTTCTTCCCTGCTGTGTGTGTGTGCCTGTCTCTGTCTCTCTCCCCCCCCGGCACTGCCCATCATTCCCCAAAAGTAACTTTCACCATTAGAATCTATCTGAATCTGCCCTGGCTGCATTTGTACATTCCATAGATGAAGAATATAACCTATTTCAGAGAAGCTTTAAGCATCTTTCAAACACTTCTCTCACTTCCACCAATGAATCATCATTAATGTTAATTTGGTTCCACTGTTCAACTGCTTTCCAGATTGAAGCTTAATGAAAATATCTTAAAATAACTTAATATGTACACATATTTAAGTGTTTTCTGTCTTCTGTTAGATCCAGCTAGTATCCAACAAGTCTATTCCTACTCTAAACTCTGTGAGTATATTTATGGGCTCAGCTTCCACTTCCATTATCTCATATTCCCATTTCACATTCAATCCATGGAATCAAAGACAAATATCATATTCTATAGGATATGTAAACTGCAAAATTATCCTTTGGATGGCTTTTGATAAATCTTTATATTTGACTGAAGATTGACATTTGATCTATGTTCCCCTGAATTGTATATACATTATATAGAGTGCTAGCTAAAGCTGCTTAATCTTGAAATTGCCAAACACATGAACAGTCTGCATGTCTGAAAGTCTTCATCATAATCTAGCTAAATTCATTATCAAGAACAAGCTGGGAAATCAAATGTAAACTCATCACCTGCCAAAAATCATGCTTGAAAATGATGGAAGGCTTTCAGCAAGTCTGACTTGCTGAAGTTAATGTGATAATCTCACAGATGAAGCACATATCCCTTATTCCCCATAGACATTTTAAAAGCTTTATTTTTGCTGCAAACAGCAGCTTTGAGCACAGTGACCAAAGAAGCTGCTAAAAGACAGAAGTTAAGCCTCTAAATCTTCTTAAGCACTCCCCTGCATTCTTTTTAATAATAATTACATGGCAGGAGAAAGAGATTTCCAAATAGATTATCTCACAGAGATGTCCCTCCCATGACATTTGTGTGTTGGCTCTACATTCCAGCATAGAATTCGTATCCAAAATGTCTGGACCACTGGAAATTGTCAGAGTAGTGCAGACCTGGTAGAGCTCACTGTCTGTGCCTCAAAGAACTTAGTTATCCCTGCCTCACAGCAGCCCTTCACGACCACTGCATCTCATGTACTTGGAAGAAAGATCATGACCTATTTCTGACCCATGGATGGTCAGAGTCATAGGACAGAATGCATCTGCTGTTTTTAGAGTTCTTGCTAGAACTTGCTGATTGTTGTTTCATTTAGGAGTCCCATATTACTATTTATAATGAAACTTAGAAACTTGAAGTACCAGAATACAAAGGTTATTCTTCCAATATATAAAGCAATTATGTCTTCCAGACAGGATGACAGAGTCAATTTCTTTTGAATTCTGTTTTTGAAGTATATCAGGAGGAACAAAGCACAGATCTCCATTTATTGGAAAATAAAGTATTTGAATTTTTTACTCTTCAAAATTCATTTTAAACTTTTTACAGAACACTGAATAAAGTTTAAAATCATGTAAGAGTCACTCTAATCTGCCTAAAGTGTTGTAGAAAAAATACCAGCACTTTAATACAAATGTCTTTTTACTGAATAATTAACAACTTCAACAGATCCATTTCTAATAAAAGATTTTTTTCATTTAAAAGACAAAGCAAGACATAAAATGCTTTAGCACAACAGCTATAGTAATTACAGTACAATCTTGCTGTAAAATCATTACCATCTCAGTAGTTCTGAAGAAAGGATAGAGTACATGTAATGCATATAACAATGTAAAAAATATGAATAAGGGTTTTATTTAGAATTGCAATACTGTAATTAAAATGAAGAAAAGAAAAATTGTAGGAGATGGTAGAATCCAGCACTCTATGTAATGTGTAAAACTGACTCCTGTAATTTGGAATTGTTAAAAATAAATGTTCTGTTGAAGAATTGCCAAATCAAAGTACTTCAAAGTAGATCTTGGTAATGAGAAGTAGAACATTAGAAAAGCTTAAACACACTTGAGAACAGTATAAACGTTTAAAAGAGAAAAGAATCAAGCAGACAAAGTTTCCTTTATATTCTTTGAGGGAGATGAAATGTAATATGACCATTCTTATGCATGTGAGCTTCACCTAGGTTTTGCCTACTTGAAAAGATAAATTTGAATTCAGGACAGGTGTGAAACTGAAATTTACTATCTATCCTTGAATAGCTTCATCTTGAATACTTCAGAATGAGTAGAACTAAACAGAAACAAGTCCCTGGAACTCATCAAGAAGAATATTTCCCAAAAAGTTATTTTTGAGCAATATCACTTTCAACCCGTTATCCAGCATATGGGCTATATGCATACGGGCTTTAGTTCAGCAAACAGTTGTGACAACAATTGTAGCAAACCAAATAAAAAATAGTTTGTAGTGAATGCCTTGTATAGAGCAGCCATTTTTTCTCAGCCTGGGAAGTGCCTGACACCTCCATATACAAGGCCCAGGCTTTGTAGATCCAGGAAGGTAAAATGGATTAAAGCCAGTGCTGAGGCTTTAGATGCTGGTGTTCCTTTGCCTCAATTCATGTTATTAATTACAGCCTCCCCTATTCCTTCTGCTCTTGCCTGACCATATTTAATAAAAACAGACTAATACACTGTGAGACATTATGCAGACAGTAGCAAACTGCAGCATAGCACTTACACACAGGACATCATAATGTCATAGAATTGCCTAGATTTTTCTCTACTGCATCTAAAAAATTGTCAAAAGCAGTTTTTAATAACACAAAATTCTGTTCTCAATTTCTTTGCACTTCTAGGATTCTGAAATTAAAATCTGATTTTTTTCAGAGTGATAACAGTATAACATCCCTAAATATACCTCTGCAGGGGAGTGAAATGTAATCTTGAAGCTCCTTCATGAGCTCATGAGAACCTCTAAGTGCTTCATTTTTCACAGTCCTACTGAATAAATCTCTATCCTTCAGTCTCTGTGCAAAGCCATGACATTCCTTCCAAGAACCTGGTTACAATTAAATTTTGAAACTGAAAACCAGTTAAGTTCTTGAGTCTATGATATAAGTGTTTATCTACATACTTACTAAGGATTTATAAAAAGCCTGTGTGTATAAGAAAAAGCAAACATGACTTAAAATCAAAATGGACAGTAAAACAGTTTGCTAGACAGATTTAGAAAATGTAACTATGTACTGTGATTTGTCTGACATTCCTAAAGAATACGTTGCAGTGTTTTCCATTGTATTTCAGATCCTCCAATCTTTATATTGGAATCTTAATTTTTTAAATTATTCACTTTAATCTAAAATAAGACTACTCAAAGAAGTAAACCACTGTTCTGCCCGAGAAAAGCAAGTCAGCTGTTAAACTCTTGTAACCAGTCCCAGGCCTTGATCATGAGATAGTGCTCACCTGAATGACCACCAGAAGTATTGTAGTAGCAGTACCACAGCAAAGTATGGAGGAGTTGCATTTTATAAACTGATGGAAATGACAAAGTGCCTGGTTCTGTAGTCTGCTATCGCTATATTACTTTCTCCTGCAGATACCTACATAATGCTTGTTCAGGCTGGAGAAAAGCAAATCTCCGGGGCAAATCTCATTGTGGCCTTCCAGTGATGTGATTCTATACAACACAGGATGTTCTTGAATGGACGATGGTCAAAAGAAAAACAAACCGATACTAAAGGGTGATTCATTTTTGCTGAATGTGGTTCTACACATGCGAACTGATCAAGAAAACCATGAAAAGAAAAGCTAAACTGTAACGAGACTAGTGTTTACAGCCTATTTGACTGTGATCATTGTGATGAAAAGTGTACATAACATTTTGTACAGGTTGAGAATAATCATGTTAAACCGTAAATTCACTGCAGAAAGAATCTGAAAATCAGATGGATATCACTGTTTGGGGAGGCAACTGTTTTCTTAGGTCAGCAAAGGACAGTAACTGCTGAAGACTGTATATGTGCCTATATGGTTTGACTACGATGGTCAGTACTCTGGTTGTCTATCTGCTATGCAATGTTCAGTAACACCTGATTTGACCGTACTCAGAAGTGTGCATTGTAAGTCCAAATTTTCTGTGGCTTTGGGGTTTTCATAATGCTGTATTTTATATTTATTTTGGACTAGAAATTTTATTTTAAGAAACATTAAGATTGTGACGTTAAGTGATTGTAAGTTGACCCAAGGATTCAAGGATGCAATTTGGAAAGAAGTATGAGAGGTTTCTGTGTTAACATTGGCCACAGGTTTTCATTTTCTGCAATGATAATCACCAAAAGATAAAGAGAGAGAAAGAAATTAAAAAAAAAAATCACATCTGTTTCCATGGTATACCTCAAAAAATTATGGAAAAGCAAAAAGATCTCAAAATACCCAACTGGAAGGTGGATATCTATATATATATACTCCACTTTGTTAACAACTGTAATAACACCTGCAGTGACAACTGCACTCTCCTTAAGGCTGGGGGATAAAATCACGTAATAAAGAGACCTAAGCCTAGCTCTCAAACATTTAAGGCAAAAGGAAAGATTTGCTTCCTTTTTAGGAAGCCTAGATTAGATGAATTGATAGCATGCAGAAAAGCCAGGTTAAAGCCCTTCTCTGTCATAGACAGCCAAGGAATATGAATGAAATGTGAACAAGCCAGAGTGTAGACAGTGACATTCAATATAGTAACTAAAGTAGCAAAAATATTTAGATATTTTTATAAAGAAACTTGCCCAAACCTCAATAAAATGAATTAAAGTGAGAGTACCAGAACAGTTAACAGCTAAAAAAGTGGTCCATGATATAACTTTTGGAAGAATAGAGGACTATTCTCCTATTAATCTTCAGTTTTTATTATATTTTAAATTTGCTGTCTGACAAATGCGCTTCTAACTTTGCATAGATCAGCATATTTCTTAAAATACTGCCAGTATTCTGCAGTTGGATACATGGTAATGCATTTTACATGAAAAAGAAATTAAACTAAAATTAATATAATAATTTCCCTCCTGTAGATCCTGGATCAGGTATTAAAGAAAAGCGGTTGTATTACTGTGAGTCAGATTGAATGTGAAGTTAATCCATGGAGTAATTTAAAGTATATTTTCCACAAAATATCAGATTTCTATTCTAGTTTTCAAAATGTACTAGTACGTAAGTACTTGTTCAAGCTTTTCATTTACTACGATTACTATTTCGAGGCCATGCCAGCTGCATTTTGTTCACATTTTAATCCAGAATAGTTAATCTCATACTCTACTATGGAATACCAAAGTTCAGACAGGAGCAACATTAAATGAAGAAACACAAAACAATGGAATAAGATATTCCTATGGTACAAAGAAATCAACCTTTTCAAAACTTATCTCACTAAATAACAACTCCAGAAAATGATAAATCAGAAGAAGATACAACTGTTTTCTGATAATAGAATTGGAGAGGCTTACTCAGCCAGAGCTATTTTGCTAGATTCTGATATATATTAAAAAAAAAAAAAGAGAGAGAGATTTTGGCACCTCAACCACAAACATGATTACAGAAATGACAAAAATTTACTAAACTTTCACGACCTCTTTAATGCTATCTAGCTGTCTGACATGGATCTCAATTATTTTTGCAGTAGGAGTAATTAATTAATTCCTCTCAGAGGAAGAATATTTCTACACGCAGATATACATCTGAATATAAATCAAAGCGAGCCCCAAAATCTGACAATGTATAACATAACTATGGGAATAATTTTTCTTTGAGGAGGATTTGAGAGTGCTACCCCTGTGGTTTACCATCTGTGGTTTCAACCATCCTGTCACTTTTAGGATGAAAATGCAGGCTGCAGTTCTTTTTCATCACACATTAACCTCACAAGTCTAGCTGCACTATGCACTTAGAGACCTTTTTCTTTCAGAAGCCCACGAAAGCTGCTGAGTAAAGCAATTCAGATTCATCTGAAACATCCTCTGATCAATTTAGCCCCAAAATGCACAAAATGAGCACAAAGATTACAGCAGTAAGGCCTGTATATTTTCCCCTGCTTTTCCATTAGTCTTTCCACTCAATTCATTTGCAGCACTCTCCAGAAGCATTTCAGTCCCATGAATGCAAAACATTAAACATAATATCGGATTGAAATAGTAAATCCTGCAGTATATCTTCTTTTCTTTCCAGACTTAGCTCACAAAGAATTTGAGAAGGAATCCTTTAGAAAGCCTGAGCAGGAACAGAGCTGTGCTGGTACCCTGCAGAGCCAAAGCAGCAGCCAGCTGAGTAACTTTGGTGTCAGCAGGTGGGACTCAGTAGCTCTCCCACATAGGGCAGAAGGATTCACCATACTAGTATTTCCCAAACAACGCAAGTACCAAACTGTCCACACCTACATGTCCAGACTATTGCAACTCACTGACAACAGTCATTCATTTAGTCTCAGCTGCTCTTGCTGCGTACCAGGATCCAACTTGCTCAGGATGGTTTCTGATATAGCCTCTTTAGAGCTGCAAATTATAAACTGTGTATATGGCAGAATTATTTTTAACTAGCTTGAAATATTCCAAGAAGAAAAAAAAATAATTACTTGATTTTCAAAACCTTTTATGAACATTCCATTTAACTTCACCAGATTTCTGTTAGCAGTGAACTTAGAAATTACGTCTTAAATGATGAAATTTTGGTATCTTTTAAAGAATCCAAAATGTCCTCTCTTTGATGGTGCTGGAATAAATACTACCTTAAGCATCACAAAGTTTTCAGTAGCATTCCTTATAACACTGTAAATTTAACACATCTAAGGCCTAGGTCTGCTTTGGAAATTATAATTTTTTCTGCAGAATTGCTCCAATGTTTTCTTGTGATGAATAATGCAGTTTTTGAGATGCCTTTCTGAGTCTTGTCAGCACTTCCCAATCCCACATTTGTAAAACTGTGGCACTTTTCCAAAACATATTGTCTCATAAATCTCCTTTAACCAGAAAAAATCTTGAAGCAGTATTTTGCAGACCTACATCAGTGAATGAACATGGAAACTTTTCTTTTACAAGTAGGATTACAGGAGCCCCATAAAACTCAGTTAAGAGGTTTTTCAGACCTTGCAGAGATTTTAAAAAGAAAATAAGATAAATATATAACGAAAATCCTACTCACAATGTCTACAGAAACTCTGTTTAGTGGGCCTGTCAACTGCATTTAACTATCTGCTCATAATTATTAAAAAGATAAACACCGTTGTAAGATGGATTCATTTTAATGCCTACTAATGAAAATATATCCCTGCAGTTTCTCTGCTGTTGGATCAGACAGCATTAACTGTGTGATCTACCAGATCATTTATCAGTGTCCTCCTACAGAAATTGGCTGTTTTCATGCAGCTGCTAGATTTAGCAGTCATTCTGAAAACTAAAAGGAGAATGTTTTAATCTGTGGTAAGCACAGCAAGTCAGTGAGTTACAGTGGTTCTCCAAAGGTTGCATGTTCTATTCTAAATTCAGATCTGACATAATCTCAATATTTAACTTTTATACTTAATGCCATAGGAATTCATAGCACTTCACATAGTAAACAAAAGCACAAGAACTTCCTCAGAGATTTCACATGTTTCACAAAAAATTAGTTATCTCTGAATAAGTTGTTTTTGTTGTTTATCAAGTAGGCCACAAGTATGGATCTCTTTCTCAAGCAAAATGTCACTGAAAATGATACAGTATAAGAAATGCTTTTGGTTTAGAATAATTAGCATTTTCATACGAAAAGCAAGCCTGTATTTTGTCAGAAACTTCTTATCAGTAAAATACAGAACGGTGGAAGCATTTTGCAGTCACTTAGCATTTTTCTCCATGTTCACACTGGTACAGGACAGAACAGCTTTATGTCCTCAGCAGTTCACTCTCATGCACCAACCTCTGGGCCATCTGATAAGGACTGTTCTGCTCCTCTAAATCAGTACGCACATTAGGACCTTTGCTTAGCTGACGTAAGTATTTATCAGCCAATTCCAGAGCGTCTGTTTTATCAGGGGAACTCTCAGCAGTGCAGCAACAGGCTGGTCCCAGTTCCCAATCTCCATGATTTTATGTTCCACTTTGCTCATGACCACTCAGACTAGGACACCAGGATGGAGTAGCAACCACGATTTCCAGCTATGAAAATGAGCGTCTTAATTTACAATTCCACACTTTTTTCATGTGCACACAGAAGGAAATTGACTGCATTTTTTTTCAGAGAGGAGCAGGTGGCAAAGTAGAAGCTAAAAATTCACAAGGGAAATAAATGAACCTATTAAGTTCCCATCTGTGTTCATTTTAACTAAATTAAATTTTCTCCTATAACCAATAATAAATTATTAACAGCATGATTGTAAATGGCTGTGGAAGTGTTATCAACTCCAGCAAGGTGTGCCAAATTCTTCATTTTAGACTAAGACCACTTCATATGAGCTATTCACACAAAAATATACATTGTGACTATATTACCTAAGCTAATTTCCAGTAGAAAAAAGTAAAAACATCCATTTCTATCAATGGAATCAAGACTGAATCTCATGATCCACTTAAATCAGCGGAGCCAGGCAGATTGGACACGTAACTGTCACTCTTTAGAAGAGCAGGAAAAGAGCAGGAAATGCATCTTGTGCAAAAGTATCTGATCAAATTTTTGCTCACCCCAACAGATTTGTGTTTCCACATACTAAAATTTTTGCCAGAACTGCAATAGTTAGAAGGTTTTGATCATGTACTACCAATGTATATTTAGTTGACAAATTTTCATGACAGGCATATGGGATGGATTAAAAAAGATTCTGGAAAACTGAAGCGTACCCTATCTACTACGCAGAAGACTTTCAAATTTCCTAAAGGCGCAATGTAGGTTTTTGTTCTTTTCAGTCACTTTTGACAGAACGATAGGAAATTTTAGCTTCAGTTCTTCTTTAGCTTCAGTGTCTCTAGAGAGACACACATCAACTGAGAAAATCTACAAATGCCAAAAAGAAGTACTCGATTAAACTGCTTGAAGAATCATAACTGGTGTAATGCCAAAAGATTCACCGAACTTTCACCTGCTTATCGATACATATAGCTGTCCATTAATGCCAGCTGGGGAGAGAGGTCATGGAGCTGAAAATGTCCAGGACCTGTTCAGGCAAAAAAAAAAAAAAAAGAAGGAAAACTGCTGCCATGGTAAATATATGTTTTTCTTTGCATCTCTTTTCTTAGAGGTGTATTTCCACATACCACTATAAAGGAAACATTTCCAAGGAACTGCATATACCTGATGTGCTGGAAGAACTGGCTTCCTCCCATGACCCAACAAACAGTGCCAAAAGCAGCTCTGCTGCCTGCTGCTTTTGCTAACTATGTCAAGGAAAGGAGACAATCTTTGGAGTAAGTCATGCTGTCCTCAGGTTTGAGGTTTGGCACAAGTTTCAGCTCTAATATCATGTTAAAAATTCAATTATTGAGAATATAGTTTAATCAAAATTTTGAAAGTATTAATTAAATGTATAATCAACATCAGATATGGTAAAGATAAAAAAGCATTCATAATAAAAGTACAACATAACACAAATGCCACTAATATCCATTTCAAACAAAAAACAAAAATGATTCATAAGAGAAAAGCCCCTGCTGTACTGATTTTGCTCTAAGACCTCAGCATTTAAAACTGTGCAGCTAGTTTAGTGTGCAACATTTACACATTTGAAAGGAATCCTTATGGGAATGCTTTATGCCTGTTGCTCTCTGAAACAGAAGGAAAAGGAATATAGGCAAATAACTATGGAGAGGATTAAAAATCAGCTACATGTTCACAGAATACACTAGAAGAGACAACCTTTCCATTTCCATCAGCCAAAAAAACATATCAATCTCTAAAAAGCCAGTGCATATAAATAATGTAGCTGCTTAGGTCATCTGGAAAGCTTTCTATACAGCAAAGAATTGAATTATGGTTTCCTGTTCCGTTATTTGTTGTCTTTGGTCAGTACCCAGGTGCATGGAAAAGTTTTCAAAGTAATGTTTATCACTGAAAAAGAAAATTCTTGAGAGCTACAAACTAGCTAGCTTCTTTAGCAGGAAGAAGAGGATTTGCTTAATGTTATTCTGGCGCACAAAACATAAATCTGGTCTCAGAAAGAGCTGCTATATAGTCCAGGCTTTTGTTTCCTTCACAGATTTCACACTATCAGAACTGACAGAAGATTTTACAAGCCCTAAAGTGCAAAGCCTTCTGCATAAATATACATGTTCATTTTTAGTTATTAGCTCTGCAAGTTGTGTGGCTTTGCTCATATGATATTATGAACAAGACAAATTTTGAATGCTCTGTCATTTATCAAAGTTCCCTTCAAGAACAGCTGCTGCATAGCCAGACTGGAGAGCTGGAGAGCTCTGTCACGTACATTTTACCCACAACAGTTAGAAATTAGGTGGATAAGCAGTTCCGTCAGCATCAAGAGGGAGACGATGTAATTAAAGGCTTGCACAAGTTGGCCTCTGAACAAAACAAAGCACCCAGGATCCTAATTTCTGATCAGTCATCT
This sequence comes from Pavo muticus, assembly GCA_016647715.1. Taxonomy (NCBI): domain Eukaryota; kingdom Metazoa; phylum Chordata; class Aves; order Galliformes; family Phasianidae; genus Pavo; species Pavo muticus. The sequence continues at coordinate 54,084 of JACDJE010000003.1, forward strand.
TACACATTAAATACACATTATGCCCAGAAACAGGAGGCTTAAACCCGTTACCAAATGCAGGCATCTAGTGCCATTTGAGAAACCCTGGAGTATCTCACCTGGTCCCCAGCTGCTGCTCCAGAAGAGCGCAGGTGTCCTGCAGGTCCTGTGTCATATCTGCGAGCCCTGGGTGGTGTCCCAGGCACCTGTGGGTGCCTCAGATGGCACTAGATGCCTGTGTCTGAGTGACTGATTCCCGCCTAGGCTGTCATTTCTTTACAGGTTAAGCAGATAGATGCTCCTTCAGACAGAAGATATTCAGTTCAGAAATTACTGAAATCTACTTGAAGACAAACGGGAGAGGGGTTACATTTCTTCAGAAACAGAGAGTGTGTGGGATGGTGCTACTGCAGTATGACATAAAAAGCTGATCTCGTACATGTGTTGTGAGCAGAACAGAAAAAAAAGAGAAAGCCAGAGAGACGGAGACAGGAAAAGCGCATATATACTGCAGTGTTCTGAGATGTCAGAAACACAATTATCCTCTGTTTTGCATGATTTTTCTTGCAATTGATTATAACCTGGGTTAACCATGTAGGCCCTATTTGTTACCGTATCCAGGTTTTAACTCATTTCTCAGACAAGCAGAACTCCCTTCTGGCATACGAAGGAAACTAATATATATTGTAACAACAAAATCTTTTTATGCCACCAACACTGTATTAAAGGAGCATTGATTATAACTGCCTCCACTCTTGAGCAGTTAATGTACTGGCCATAAGATAAATGGGAACCCAACCTATTTGATAAAATATTTGGCAAATCTTTTCTTCTCTTCTGAGATGAGCTGTGCTCTGCTGTCCAAGCTTGGGCTCTATGCTCATAATCCAGTTTATTAGTTACTAGGTCTGCCTACTCAGTTACCCAGGGAACACACAAGTGCTCCAGCACAAGCAGCTCCCTCCTCCACCCCACTGTCTCCCAGCACTAATCTCCCTGCACCCCTCCCCATCCCTCTGAGCTGAGGACACACACTGCTCTTCCCTGGGAAGAGACCGGCTGAGATTTTTTTTTCCCTCAGTCAGTTCTGTGAGACCAAACCTGCCCCAAGGAACACGGCTCACATGCTGCTTCAGCAGTGACATGCTGCAATGCAGGCCTCTACCTGGGCTTCACATTTGACCTCCAAATCCCTTTTGAATAGTTTTGTGTGAGGATGAGGAAGGAACTAAAGGATGAAAGCGCTTAAAAGCATTGTTTATCTTAGGTACATTTCTGAAAATGACAGCTTCTTGAAGAATAGCTCACCACTCTATTCCAGTTTTAATATATATACATAGTTTACCATATTCAGTCATTTTCTAGGCTTTATGATTGTATATGAGATAAAATTTAATTCACAAAACAAGAGATTTTTAAAATGCGTGAGTAGCTCATATATATTTATGTAAAAGTAATGGTCAGAGAAGACGAATCAGTAGCTGACAACAAGGAATTGAATGCCTGACAAAATGAACACTTACCAGAATGTTCTGGCTGGATTTACTGAGTCTGCATCTTATGCATTCCCCCTCTCACTAGGGCTGCAGAGAGTTTAATGAGTTTAGCTGACAAGAGTTAAATATCTTAGCTCTCACGGTCTTCAGTCTTTCATCTATACAAAATTATCAAATATAATTTATGCACAATACCATAAGCCAATAAGGGGAATTTATTAAACCAATAAAGTGTCTCTTTCCCGGGCTCTTTCTGTCTGTAGAATTTACAGATATCTCAACAGTCTCATATTTGCCATGATCATAGTACGAATATCATCCCTAAAAGGGTGATAAATACTACTTGTGATTTGTTTAGTTTTATGAGGTTCTGGAAATGATAAGTTTATGAATACAATCGTACAAGTGTGAATGGATTCACAGTCACTGCACCCACTGATCTTTTACATAAACTATTAGTATCTTTTTCTTTTTAAAAGAAAACATTTGTCAATACAATGCCATTTCATCCATTACAAACTAGAAAATGAATGTGTTTGGGCTGTGTACAACTCCTGTGCAATACATGCAAGTAATGAATTCAGTATCTTTATGTGTTCAAATTTAGACATTATTTGTTTCTCCATATTCACATTAAAGAAGACGGCAGTTCTATTCTTTTCCCACTATTCACTCAACACTGCACAATACAGGAGGCAACCATCTTATGCTGCTGCAGCAAGCTCCCAGCTGCTAGCAGTTCTTTGACTTTGGTTCTGGCCTATGGCACTACTGTTGCTGTATAGAAGCTTTCTGCTAAAAAGTCTTAAATTACTTTATATTACTTATAAAAGTAATATAAAAAAACACATCCTTCTATCTCCCTACACAACCCATTCTGCAAAAATCAGACTGCTCATTTTACTTCTCATGGAGCCCTCAAAACATATGAGGGAAAATACTGGCCTGGCAACAACTCAGACACTTGTATCAGCTCTTGTAAGAGGCCACTGGCCCTCTCACACTGCTTTTCCACTTAAAGACATCAGGAAAGCACCAGCCTCAGGCACAGCATTTGGAGCAGCTGCACAGTAGAGACCTTAACGGTGGTGTTCTAAGGTTGGGACAAAAGTAAGCTTAGTCTGTGCTTCTGAGAAGACTTGAATTAGCTCTGCTGCAATTCTATAATGATAGAATTACCATTACTGGTAGAATTACCAGTCTGAACATGAGCCAGCAGTGTGCCTGGGTGGCCAAGAAGGCCAATGGCATCCTGGCTTGTATCAGAAGTAGTGTGACCAGCAGGAGCAGGGAAGTAATTGTCCCCCTGTACTCAGCTCTGGTGAGGCCGCACCTTGAGTACTGTGTCCAGTTCTGGGCCCCTCACTGCAAGAAAGACATTGAGGCCCTGGAACGTGTTCAAAGAAGGGCAACAAAGCTGGTGAGGGGTCTGGAGCACAGGCCTTATGAGGAGCGGCTGAGGGAGCTGGGATTGTTCAGTCTGGAGAAGAGGAGGCTCAGGGGAGACCTTATTGCTCTCTATAACTACCTGAAGGGAGGTTGTAGTGAGCTGGGGGTCGGCCTCTTCTCTCGTGTAACTGGTGATAGGACTAGAGGGAATGGTTTCAAGCTGTGCCAGGGAAGATTCAGGCTGGATATTAGGAAATACTACTTCTCTGAAAGAGTGGTCAGGCACTGGAATGGGCTGCCCAGGGAGGTGGTGGAGTCACCGACCCTGGAGGTGTTCAAGGAACGTTTGGATGTTGTGATGAGGGATATGGTTTAGCAAGAACCATTGGTGATAGGTGGATGGTTGGACTAGATGATCTTATGGGTCCTTTCCAACCTTGGTGATTCTGTGATTCTGTAGTATTTACAGTTTTCCAAAGGAAAGAAGTACTATTTGTTGAATCAGAAGGCCTTGTTTGTGAACAATGGAAAATACTACTAAACTGTACTTTTCAAACAGTGCCAGCTATTTTGCTACAGAATTGCACAGCATACCATATCACGTCACTAGAGACCAAAATAAAACCTTCCCAGAAACCCAAGTGCCCTATAATACTAATTTTAAGAGATTCCAAAGTTATTCCAAGCAAAAGGCTTTATCTAAATTTGGCTATTATTTCCTATAGTCAAACTGATTTTGAGCCATGCTTTGTGTTTTGTATAAACATAGGAAACGACACAGAACAATGTTTTCTCTCTGTGCACCATATGAGCTATATCTCACAGAATGTCAGCTGAAATGAAGAGCAGAACTGTAGGCTAGGAGGGAAACCTTCACTTGTGATTCTCCCTTAGCACTAATTATGTAAAGTAATTACATAAAAGCTGCTTACCCCCTCAGTGACATCAGAAGAACATTCTCCATGGAAATGTCTGAATGCATTTCTAGAGGTTACAAAGTCATTTGTCAGCTGTAAAACCAAACCTTCAGTTGTACGAAATACCTCTCTGCTGAAAAAGACTCAGACAAGTTCAAATCGTTTCACTTTTTCTGTATCAGGGCCTATCCACGAGTCTTGCACGTTCATTTTGTTACAGTTTTGCTCATGCTTTTGTTGCTACTGGCATTACTGAAATTTAGTCATAATTATCAGGTATCAAAAGAAATAGAAGCAAAATTAAGAAAAAAAACGTACATCAGCAGAGAAGTATAACAGAAGTAAAACTGTATGGAAGTTCCTTGCTTCCTGGCCTTTCCTGACTATTTTATATGGAGAACTTGAAAAGATCACAGTCTCATCCAGCTATTGCCGGACACAGGAGTAACTGCCACTGTTTAATTAACAGTACGGTGTAATAGTGAAGTGCACTGCCACTTCTTATATTATTTTTGGTAAGAGGTGCATTTATTCATTTACTGTGATCAAGTCTATTGGGTTGTCTAGAGAACAGCTGAACTCAGCATATATGGGCACAGGTCAGCTGCAGATACCTGGAAGTGCTGATGTCTCAGAGTCGCAACAGAGGAATACCCTTCAAGGTGAGGGACAATCATGCCCTGCATATTCACCAGCCAGAAGAGTTTCATAAGAAGGTAAAATGACGGTGAGAGCAAGAGAAAAAAAAAAAACTACTGCCCATATCTTCTAGTAACCAAGAAAGGACATCCTGTGCAAGAGAAAACTTCCTCCTTCTCATATTCACATCATGTAATATTTATCTAACTCGCTTTGTCTTCTTTTAAGTCAGGAGATACGTTATGTCCAGATGTCAATAGTTAAAAATTCTGTCTCAGTCTGAACTTAAAAGCATGAAATAAAACCTAATCCTGCAACTTTTGACATTTCCAGAAAGGACAGCTTGTGCATAAAAACTGAATCTGACTCAATGATTTTCAAATAAAAAGACATAAGCATGTTTTCAGCTTGGTTTTACCTTTCAAGAGCAGTTATGGTACAGTGGAATGCAGTGAATAAACAAACACATTTGTTGTGATAAAAATATAGTGATTTTAAGTTACTTAGCACTTGAAGAATAGTCTAAAATTTTATGGAGAATGTCAAATCTGATTTTTTAATTTTACAGAAGCAAAAATAGTTTCTGGTTTAAAAGATGACNGGAAAACTGCTGCCATGGTAAATATATGTTTTTCTTTGCATCTCTTTTCTTAGAGGTGTATTTCCACATACCACTATAAAGGAAACATTTCCAAGGAACTGCATATACCTGATGTGCTGGAAGAACTGGCTTCCTCCCATGACCCAACAAACAGTGCCAAAAGCAGCTCTGCTGCCTGCTGCTTTTGCTAACTATGTCAAGGAAAGGAGACAATCTTTGGAGTAAGTCATGCTGTCCTCAGGTTTGAGGTTTGGCACAAGTTTCAGCTCTAATATCATGTTAAAAATTCAATTATTGAGAATATAGTTTAATCAAAATTTTGAAAGTATTAATTAAATGTATAATCAACATCAGATATGGTAAAGATAAAAAAGCATTCATAATAAAAGTACAACATAACACAAATGCCACTAATATCCATTTCAAACAAAAAACAAAAATGATTCATAAGAGAAAAGCCCCTGCTGTACTGATTTTGCTCTAAGACCTCAGCATTTAAAACTGTGCAGCTAGTTTAGTGTGCAACATTTACACATTTGAAAGGAATCCTTATGGGAATGCTTTATGCCTGTTGCTCTCTGAAACAGAAGGAAAAGGAATATAGGCAAATAACTATGGAGAGGATTAAAAATCAGCTACATGTTCACAGAATACACTAGAAGAGACAACCTTTCCATTTCCATCAGCCAAAAAAACATATCAATCTCTAAAAAGCCAGTGCATATAAATAATGTAGCTGCTTAGGTCATCTGGAAAGCTTTCTATACAGCAAAGAATTGAATTATGGTTTCCTGTTCCGTTATTTGTTGTCTTTGGTCAGTACCCAGGTGCATGGAAAAGTTTTCAAAGTAATGTTTATCACTGAAAAAGAAAATTCTTGAGAGCTACAAACTAGCTAGCTTCTTTAGCAGGAAGAAGAGGATTTGCTTAATGTTATTCTGGCGCACAAAACATAAATCTGGTCTCAGAAAGAGCTGCTATATAGTCCAGGCTTTTGTTTCCTTCACAGATTTCACACTATCAGAACTGACAGAAGATTTTACAAGCCCTAAAGTGCAAAGCCTTCTGCATAAATATACATGTTCATTTTTAGTTATTAGCTCTGCAAGTTGTGTGGCTTTGCTCATATGATATTATGAACAAGACAAATTTTGAATGCTCTGTCATTTATCAAAGTTCCCTTCAAGAACAGCTGCTGCATAGCCAGACTGGAGAGCTGGAGAGCTCTGTCACGTACATTTTACCCACAACAGTTAGAAATTAGGTGGATAAGCAGTTCCGTCAGCATCAAGAGGGAGACGATGTAATTAAAGGCTTGCACAAGTTGGCCTCTGAACAAAACAAAGCACCCAGGATCCTAATTTCTGATCAGTCATCTTACACATTAAATACACATTATGCCCAGAAACAGGAGGCTTAAACCCGTTACCAAATGCAGGCATCTAGTGCCATTTGAGAAACCCTGGAGTATCTCACCTGGTCCCCAGCTGCTGCTCCAGAAGAGCGCAGGTGTCCTGCAGGTCCTGTGTCATATCTGCGAGCCCTGGGTGGTGTCCCAGGCACCTGTGGGTGCCTCAGATGGCACTAGATGCCTGTGTCTGAGTGACTGATTCCCGCCTAGGCTGTCATTTCTTTACAGGTTAAGCAGATAGATGCTCCTTCAGACAGAAGATATTCAGTTCAGAAATTACTGAAATCTACTTGAAGACAAACGGGAGAGGGGTTACATTTCTTCAGAAACAGAGAGTGTGTGGGATGGTGCTACTGCAGTATGACATAAAAAGCTGATCTCGTACATGTGTTGTGAGCAGAACAGAAAAAAAAGAGAAAGCCAGAGAGACGGAGACAGGAAAAGCGCATATATACTGCAGTGTTCTGAGATGTCAGAAACACAATTATCCTCTGTTTTGCATGATTTTTCTTGCAATTGATTATAACCTGGGTTAACCATGTAGGCCCTATTTGTTACCGTATCCAGGTTTTAACTCATTTCTCAGACAAGCAGAACTCCCTTCTGGCATACGAAGGAAACTAATATATATTGTAACAACAAAATCTTTTTATGCCACCAACACTGTATTAAAGGAGCATTGATTATAACTGCCTCCACTCTTGAGCAGTTAATGTACTGGCCATAAGATAAATGGGAACCCAACCTATTTGATAAAATATTTGGCAAATCTTTTCTTCTCTTCTGAGATGAGCTGTGCTCTGCTGTCCAAGCTTGGGCTCTATGCTCATAATCCAGTTTATTAGTTACTAGGTCTGCCTACTCAGTTACCCAGGGAACACACAAGTGCTCCAGCACAAGCAGCTCCCTCCTCCACCCCACTGTCTCCCAGCACTAATCTCCCTGCACCCCTCCCCATCCCTCTGAGCTGAGGACACACACTGCTCTTCCCTGGGAAGAGACCGGCTGAGATTTTTTTTTCCCTCAGTCAGTTCTGTGAGACCAAACCTGCCCCAAGGAACACGGCTCACATGCTGCTTCAGCAGTGACATGCTGCAATGCAGGCCTCTACCTGGGCTTCACATTTGACCTCCAAATCCCTTTTGAATAGTTTTGTGTGAGGATGAGGAAGGAACTAAAGGATGAAAGCGCTTAAAAGCATTGTTTATCTTAGGTACATTTCTGAAAATGACAGCTTCTTGAAGAATAGCTCACCACTCTATTCCAGTTTTAATATATATACATAGTTTACCATATTCAGTCATTTTCTAGGCTTTATGATTGTATATGAGATAAAATTTAATTCACAAAACAAGAGATTTTTAAAATGCGTGAGTAGCTCATATATATTTATGTAAAAGTAATGGTCAGAGAAGACGAATCAGTAGCTGACAACAAGGAATTGAATGCCTGACAAAATGAACACTTACCAGAATGTTCTGGCTGGATTTACTGAGTCTGCATCTTATGCATTCCCCCTCTCACTAGGGCTGCAGAGAGTTTAATGAGTTTAGCTGACAAGAGTTAAATATCTTAGCTCTCACGGTCTTCAGTCTTTCATCTATACAAAATTATCAAATATAATTTATGCACAATACCATAAGCCAATAAGGGGAATTTATTAAACCAATAAAGTGTCTCTTTCCCGGGCTCTTTCTGTCTGTAGAATTTACAGATATCTCAACAGTCTCATATTTGCCATGATCATAGTACGAATATCATCCCTAAAAGGGTGATAAATACTACTTGTGATTTGTTTAGTTTTATGAGGTTCTGGAAATGATAAGTTTATGAATACAATCGTACAAGTGTGAATGGATTCACAGTCACTGCACCCACTGATCTTTTACATAAACTATTAGTATCTTTTTCTTTTTAAAAGAAAACATTTGTCAATACAATGCCATTTCATCCATTACAAACTAGAAAATGAATGTGTTTGGGCTGTGTACAACTCCTGTGCAATACATGCAAGTAATGAATTCAGTATCTTTATGTGTTCAAATTTAGACATTATTTGTTTCTCCATATTCACATTAAAGAAGACGGCAGTTCTATTCTTTTCCCACTATTCACTCAACACTGCACAATACAGGAGGCAACCATCTTATGCTGCTGCAGCAAGCTCCCAGCTGCTAGCAGTTCTTTGACTTTGGTTCTGGCCTATGGCACTACTGTTGCTGTATAGAAGCTTTCTGCTAAAAAGTCTTAAATTACTTTATATTACTTATAAAAGTAATATAAAAAAACACATCCTTCTATCTCCCTACACAACCCATTCTGCAAAAATCAGACTGCTCATTTTACTTCTCATGGAGCCCTCAAAACATATGAGGGAAAATACTGGCCTGGCAACAACTCAGACACTTGTATCAGCTCTTGTAAGAGGCCACTGGCCCTCTCACACTGCTTTTCCACTTAAAGACATCAGGAAAGCACCAGCCTCAGGCACAGCATTTGGAGCAGCTGCACAGTAGAGACCTTAACGGTGGTGTTCTAAGGTTGGGACAAAAGTAAGCTTAGTCTGTGCTTCTGAGAAGACTTGAATTAGCTCTGCTGCAATTCTATAATGATAGAATTACCATTACTGGTAGAATTACCAGTCTGAACATGAGCCAGCAGTGTGCCTGGGTGGCCAAGAAGGCCAATGGCATCCTGGCTTGTATCAGAAGTAGTGTGACCAGCAGGAGCAGGGAAGTAATTGTCCCCCTGTACTCAGCTCTGGTGAGGCCGCACCTTGAGTACTGTGTCCAGTTCTGGGCCCCTCACTGCAAGAAAGACATTGAGGCCCTGGAACGTGTTCAAAGAAGGGCAA